>JAMXBD010003675.1:0-108011 GCA_024138025.1 Combretum micranthum | reverse complement strand
AGCAGATCGGACGATCAGATTTGATCAAGCAGATCAGCGGTCCAGATTTGATCAAGCAGATCAGACGGCCCAGATTTAATCATCTCGATCAACGCCCCAGATTTGGTCAATTCCATCAGACGACCAGCATTAGTCTTCAGATCATACGATCCAGATCGCGTCCGCTCCATCCAACGGTCCAGGTTAATCCGCATTATTTTATTATATGTTTATTATATAATTAATTTCAAAAAATAGTAAAAAATTCATAAAAATTCATAAAAAATTCAGAAAAAATTAGAAAATTCAAAAAATCCAGAAAAATCAAAATATTGATTTTTCATATAAATTTATTTTTTTTAATTTTTTTATATTTTTGAATATTTTTAATATGTATTTATACATAAATTGTTTTAGAAATGCATATTTAATGCATGAAAAATAATTTTAATATATTCTGAATATGTTGTGAATTTATGTGATGATTTTTTTTAAAAAATAAAAAAAAATAATAATAATAAATAATAAAATTAAATAAAAATGATAAAATGGGATTTTCCAAAACAAAATTTTGCTAAAAAAAATGATTTTTGGACTTAGAAAAATTGTATTTTCATGAAATAAAAAATCAATTGGTTAGATCATAGGATCATCAAAAAATGATTTTCATAAAAATATAAAATTTAATAAACTTAAATTGAGAATAGTTCAAAAATATAAAATTGATCAACAAATTAAAGTTCTTTTTTAAAAGAACTACTTTTTATCTGATCTCGATTAGCGAGTACGTAGGCACCTGCGGGGCGACATTAAAAATGAAAAAAAATTTTTTTTTTTTGTTTTTAACATTGTGAATAAGTATTTTGTAAAATTAAGATATTTTGTTGATATTTATGTTCTAAAAAATAATAAAAAAAATAAAAATGAATGATTTGACTTGTGAATATTGTTTCATAATGTATCATTTGAATTTTTGAGCACGAAAAGGATAGATTATAAATTTAAAATTCCAAAAGTGGTAACCGATTTGGTTTTAATAGGTTAGCCTCCGAATCCATGATATCTGGTTTTAAAAGTTGATTTTTTAAATCAAATTTTCGCAGACTAGTAGCTAAGTTAGGATCAACCGACCCATTGATCCTAACTTTTATTTTTTTCCCGATTTATATCGGGTGGCGACTCTAAAAAGTTTTTTTTTTTAAATTAAAATTTCTTTTAACCCCTAGTCGAGGATTCATATTAAATGGGTTCGGGTTTAATGTGAATCGGGTTAGGAGAAATGAACCAGATAGTGGGAAAATCCAGGCTCGACACCACTTTTCAAAATCACTACATTCCATGGCTTGTCTAAATGAGACTGGATCTATATCAATGCTTAAGTCAGATTCATATTCAAGTGAGTAAACCATAGTCATTCGATATAGCTGGTCTTTTCTGTCTAGTAGACATCCGTAATGCCATTTCTTATGGTATCACTTGCTCATTTGTGACTTGCACATTATTGCTTGGCTCACCTCTAATATGTTCACTTTGTGTGTTTTGAACATTAACTTGTCGTTTCAGCTTGTTGCTTGACTATGATGCAACAAAAGGAACAACAACCTGAGTAGAAATACTGGGTGTAGGGGTCTCTTCTTGAAATTAGAAATATTGGGTGTAGGGGTCTCTTCTTGAAATTCTCTAATATCCACTTTTTATGATTCCCCACTCCCATTAAATTGTCCATTTTCAATGAACCGAGCATTACCAGACTCAACTATTCTTGTATTGTGGTTAGGACAATAAAATCTGTACCCTTTTGATTTTTCAGGATAGCCAATAAAGTAACCACTAATAGTTCCTGCATCAAGCTTTTTTTTCATGTGGATTATATATTCTTATTTCTGCTAGATAACCCCAAATAGAAGGTGCCTTAAACTAGGTTTCCTACCTGTCAATAATTCAAAAGGAGTCTTAAGGACTGCCTTACTAGGAACCTTATTTAGCAAATATGCTGCGGTTTTTAATGCATGCATCCATAAGGATAAAGGTACAGTGCTATAACTTAACATACTCCTAACCATATTCATAAGTGTACGATTCTGCCTTTCAACCACACCGTTTTGTTGTGGTGTACTAGGCATTATATACTGTGCACATATGCCTCGACTTTCAAGGAATTTTGCAAATGCACCAAGACATTGTCCACTTTTATTGAATTTACCATAATATTCACCACCCCTGTCTGACCCTACTACTTTCACTTTTCTATCTAACTGCCTTTCCACTTCATTGACAAACAACTCTAGGATGTCAACTGATTGTGACTTTTCATGCAGCAGATATAAGTAACAATATCGTGAGTAGTCATCAATAAATGTGATGAAATATTTTTCACCACCCCATGTTGGAATGTCAAAAAGACCACAAATATCAGTGTGTATCAATTCAAGAAGTTCATTACTTCTTGTGGCTGGGTTCTTTGATGTGTGTCTAATTTGTTTTCCTTTTATACAATCAACACATACTTCTCAGTCAGTAAAATCTAATTGAAGCACGATATCACCTTTCACCAACCTCAATACCCTTTCTTTGGATATATGACCTAATATTTGATGCCATAGGAAAGCAGAACTATCATTATGTGCATTACGTTTGTTAACTATATTATGCTCAACAAGAAATAAAGAATCAGCATACATAACATCAAGATTAAAATGGTACAAATGATCAACTAAAGTACCAAATCCATAATAGTACGAATGTCTATACAATGAAAATACATAACATAGAGACACTTTTCTAGATCCAAGCGATACCCAGTATCCAAAATTAATCTATACGTCTCGATTCCTTCTATTCGTGCCTTCATTCTATTCCCCATATAAAGGAACTTTTCAGTTTCTCTTATGGACTGGATCGAAAGGAATCCCTGCATAATATGTGACACATGAATAGTAGCCCCAGAGTCTAACCACCAAGTGTTATTAGGTACTTCAATAACATTTGATTCAAAACATACTGATATACAGTACATACCTTTCTTTTCGAACCAAGCCTTTCTTTTTGGACAATCTTTCTTGAAGTGACCAGTCTTCTTGCAGAAAAAGCACTTCTAATCCTTATGGATCTGACCTCCAGTGACTTTCATAGAGGCTTTCTCCTTCTTCTTATTCTTCTTATATGGTTTAGACTTGCTGTTACCAACATCATTATGAACAGTGAGATGAACAGAGTGATCCTTCATCTTCTTTAATCTCCTTTCTTCTTGAAAACATGGCCTTTATTTCCTGAAGGTTCCATTTTTCTTTAATGGTATTGTAATTCACCTAGAATTGACCAAACTCAGGAGGAAGCGAGTTGATGATGAATTGAACCAAAAAGGATTCACTCACATCCATACCCATTGACTTCAGTTTTGCTGCTAGATTAGCCATACTTGTCACATGATCATGAATAGGCTGTGACCAATCAAATTTCTTGGTTGTCAGCTCACTCATTAGGCTTCCTACAATAGATTTGTCAGCTATATCTGATTGAGAGTATTCCTTAATTCTCATCATAAATTCCCTTGCATTTTCCATCTTAGGCATCGATGGCTTAACATTTTTAGCCATCGTTATTCGCATCAAGTTCAAACTCAGCCTATTAGACCATTCCCAAGCCTCATAAAGAGACTTGTCTGATTCAGTACTAGTCTTAGTAATGGCTGCAGGCTTTTCATCATAAATAATTGATAGGTCTAAATCCAAAATACCTAGTTGAAATTGGATATGTTCAGACATTCCGCATAGTTCAGTCCGTTGAACTTGATCATTACATTTTCAGCCATCGTTATTCGCATCAAGTTCAAACTCAGCCTATTAGACCATTCCCAAGCCTACATATTAATGCTTTGAGTAAACTTAAATAGATTCAAATAAATGATAAACTTTAACTATGTATTTAAGATCACCTTTGGGTGATACTTTAATGCATAACTTTAATCAATAATGATGCTTAGATAAATATACTTTGATAGATCAATCAATCATACTTGAGTTAATATGCATGTTATCTTTGGATATACAATCATATTTACCCAGTATATCAATGAATCTCTTTTAGTATCATCAATTATAAGCAATGATCCATCTTTGGATGATCTCCTAGCCTTATGATTAATGATCACAATTGCTCACTTCGAACTTTTTATGTCATTTTATTAGCATCACATGAACATGAACAATTGAAATTCACAATTAAATGTTTAAATCCTTCAAGTTAGGCCACTTTGGTGACTAACAAGCTTTCTATAATAAATATTTGATTAGGAAAATTTCAGTGTCAGCATTCACACTAACATGATCTCAATAAATATCAAACTATTCAATTATCAAAACCATTCAATCCAAATAAACTATAATAAATTCTCAACAATATGGAAGATATGCCAGAATTATAGCATATACATTTATAGATATTTGGTTTTATTTTCCACTTTCGGAAAATTAATGTTCTGAAATCCATAGCCATCAAACTATCTCTATTGGTGGAAGTTCAATAATTTCATTATATGCTTTGATCAGGAAATGATAAACAAATCTATAATAATAATTATTAATCCATGAATTCGCCATCAAAGTTCGAAACAGTAAGGATTCGTGAAAACAAATGTCTACAACTATATGTGGGAAATAGGAACACACCAGACCAAAACTATGTTTGAAAACAGGAACATTTATATATTTACCAGGATATTAGTTTTTAATTTCCAGTTTCAGAAATTAATGTTCCGAAGATCGCATAGCGCAGCAGATTATATTTGAACAGGAACATTGAATTGTTACATTGAATAGCAAATGTCCGATTTCGGAAAATTAATGTTCCGCCATTTCCAGATTGGTTTTATATTCCAGTTTCGGAAAATTAATTCCCGCTTGATTAACTTGTTTGACTAGGAAATGATAATCCCATTACGGAGTTTAGTTTCCCAACGTCAACAAAAGCACTTTCTCATAACAATGTAAACGGAAAACCTAACGAATGAATATAAAATTTCACGAATAGAAACGATTGTAATTTTGACAGCAAATCAAGTATTTACATACCTGTTTTGATACCAATTGTAAGATATTTTTTTAATTTTCTTTTATACAGGATTTTTATGTAAATCCAATTTTCAATACCAAATTTTTTCAATATGATAGCAACAATCAATTAATGGTTTTGATACATATCATTGTTCATAGCCTTTTGAGTTTAAACCAAGAGAAAAAAATCTGTTTCGATTTTATCTTGATTTTATCTTGATGATTTTCTCCTACTCTTCCCTTTCACTTTTCTGTTTTCTTTGATGGTGGAGAAAATGAAATGACACTTATGAAAAATACGATCCTTTTCTTCTTTAACTGTCATATTTAAATAAGGAGAGTGGAGGGATTTTAAAACCCTATGACTCAAAATTACCATTATGTCCAAATGACCATCATTTTTTATTTTTTATATTAAAGTCATACTATAAATCACATGGACTACTAATATTAAATAATTTAACAGTTTGACCTTATGTGAGATTTTACGTCAAGTATTATTTCACGTGGCATTGCCACATAAAATCTTGCTACAATGATTGCAATTTTTTTTTTTTTTTTTGTTTAAAAAAAACTATTTCAATGTTATATTAAAGAATATATAGAAAGAAATGTATAAATAGAAAATAATAATAATAATAATAATTTATGGTGTTTGGATTTTTAGTTTTCAATGAAATATAGACATTAATTTAATTAACTTCAAAACCATAAAAAAAAAAAGAATATTGCAAAATGTAATCATTGTAAGTGAAAATAACATTGGGTACAATACAACAACTCCTTCAGGAGGCATCGAATAATTGCACAAACGAATTCAATACCTAATTATCAAATAATTAGTTCTAGATAAAAAATGAGCCCTATTTATCAAATTCAATACCTAAATTTTCACAATCCAATTCAAGAAACCTAAAATTAATAATTTGAGTTCTAGATATTCTAAGTTCCTAAAGCAGCTTAATTACTTAAAATCTGCACTTTTATCTAATTGTGCATGGAGGAGTAGACTTGAATAATTGAAAAGTTTGACTATTTTTCACTTTATGCAAATTACTTAAATTGCCCTCTCTTGCTAAAATAATTTGAATTAATTAAAATAAATGCTTATGGGTAGTAAGGTAAGTTGCCTGGTTTCGATAAGGGCAAAGTGGACAATATAATACATTTTAAAAGATATGCAGAGTAAATAACATATTTTAACCTAGATAGTAATCGTCATTCCATTTTCCCTTCTATGTTTCCATTCATAGAGACTTTTCCCTGCCCTTCTTCTAGCACCTGTGATTTTTGAAGATTTGCCACTATCACGCCCCAATTGGTACCCTAAACGTGATAATTTTCTGCATACAATATTAAAGACTAGGAATGACGTCCCTTTGTCACGTAAAAACTTCGATACCATATGCAAGGCGTGCTTTCAAAACAATAGGGGATACAGATGGAATATGTTGTTAAGAAAGTATAAATTTGGAAATCAAGAAAATACTAAACATTCATATTCATAACTCTAAAGGTCAACGGTCTTACATTTATAAGGGAATTCCCCCGATAAATCTCCAAAATAAATAGTCTTATCATTGTCTTACTTAAAAATAGATAACTATAAATGAAATATTTTAAAGGAAATCAAATCTAAAGTTTTTGAATAGAATTCCCTTAAAAGCTTCCTAAAAGCATAGGTCTTACCCAGGTAAAGGGTAGTCTCGATGTAAAAACAATGAAGCTACAACATCAAAAATCTGTTGGGGAGTAAGCATAACTAGCTGATGAACCAAAATTATTCCTATTTTATGAGTACTAAAACATATGATTAATGGTCATTTTATTGATGAATGTTGGGAATTTACCACATGAATTAATGAAGTTAAGCTTTTAGGTCTTTAAAGGAGATATTTTTCAAAGAAAGCAAAAACGGGTCAAAAATGTAAAGTTTGGATTAAGAAGAACTCAACATGACAAGAACAAGCCATGTCTTTCAAACATTACAAGGAAGAAGCAAAATTAAGGGCTAAATATCAAGCTTTTGGAAGACATTTATGAGATACGACTTGTCCCAAACCATGTCAACCTGGAAATTCAACTTTGCAAGGAACATTTGTGAGACACGACCTGTCACTAGCCCTGTCGATTTAACAAAAAGTCATTCAATGTGAAAACGACTTTTCAACTACAGTAACCTCTTATTTAGTACAGAAACGTTTATTTTGGGCATTGAAGGAGTGTTACTTGAAAAGCCAAGAGACTCATAATCTCCGAAACTTTTCATTTCTCCTCATCAAGAACAATCAATTCCATTTAATTGAAGATGATCATAAAAAGGAGATTGTGGAGAGGAGAAAGAACACACGGAAATTTTGAAAACGAGAGTTTTCCAAAGAGAAGGAAGTTCTGGAGATTCTAACAACAAGTCAAGATTATCACGGAAGATCCGAAATTTTTGAGCTTTAATCTTTTCAGGTAGTATCATGATTTTGAATTTTCGTTTTGAATTTCATATATTATCATTAGTCACTATGGAAAAATAAATTTGTAGATCTAGGTTTTGTTGAATTCCATTTTTATCATGCGTTGAGGCTTTGTTTTTAATGAAATCTTGAAGTTCTTTTGTTCAATTGCATGTTTGTTAATCGTTTCTTAAGTTTGTATATCCAGAATGCAAGCTTATGTATGATTTTCATTTAAGTTAATCGAAAGATTACTTTTATGAATTGATCTATACAATTGAAAAGATTTGTTTATAATTCTAGACATAGAATAGCAACAATCTTCTATTATTTTTAAGAGTTCATGTTACTAATGCGAATTTGGGTTGCTATTGATTGAGGAGACATCCTAATTGATTAACCTAGGTTTAGATAAACTATTAGATTCGAAAGAATTAACAATTTGCTCACAGAACTCTATAGCTTAGAACTAAAATTTTAATTATCTGATAAGGGTTGCCAAGGATTCACATGATAAATTGGAAGTAAAACCAAACCTAGATCGTTCATTCTTAATTTAATCTTGTATAGCTTTTAAAATGGGATCGTCCTCAGGGAATAAGCAAATACTAGTACTAAATCGTATTCTACTATCTAACTGAACAAATTTGATGTTTTACTATTTTATCTAATTTTCTTTAAAACAATACTAACACAGCTCCAACAAACAAACAAACAAGATTCAATTAAGAATGAATGATCCAGGTTTTGTTTTACTTCCAATTTATCATGTGAATCCTTGGCAATCCTTATCAGATAATTAAAATTTTAGTTCTAAGCTATAGAGTTCCTTAAGCAAATTGTTACTAGCTTAATAAGATAATTCCTTACACAAACGCATCCATAACATAACAATCAAACAAGTCCATTAGTAAATACATAAGATGCAACGTCTACACGATCAAATAAATACATATAACTATCCAGATATGTATGTAGAATGGATTTATGACCTCCATATCAGGGGTTGGGGAATTCTTTGAATAGGTCCAATGACCTCCTTGAAATTGCGCATGTGTCTTTGGGTTTTAGTCAACTATATTAGTAGTCTTCGGGTTTTCCTTACCTAAAGTAATTGATTCGGCTCGGTTACACCATGAGGTCGTATTCCTCGAACATCCTAATCCTCAAGATGTAGCTAGGTAGCTTACCTTTTCGGTCCCTCGTAGAAGAGTAGTAGCGAAATGCGAATGAGATTTTCTAAATGATATGCATGATCAATTTAGTTATAAGGAATTTCCAATCCACAATTAATCTCATTTAGGGCGATTAATCAATATTCATATACATAGCATTATACATAGAGACAATTGATATTAATAAACTAATCGAGCTCCGGTATAGTTATCGTTCATTGATCATACATAACGAATCACATATATAATTCCCATGATAACCTGCGTGCATACTAATTTTATTTTTTTTCTTAAGATCTAGTGCTCTACTTTACAAGTATATGCATGGATACATAATAGGTAAATGAAAACTCACTCGATCATAGCAATCTTCTTAGTCAAAATAATCTTCCGGGAAGGCAGAGTCGTAAACTTTGTTACCTAGATAAAAGAAATATCCGAAATAAGTATTTCATAAAGGCTCTATTTAATTTCTAATTCTATAAATGTAAATTCGTGTCATGTTTCGGTTATGTGAAATTTCCAATTTAAAATGGCCATAACTTGCTCATTTTAACTTGGAATTTCGTGTATAAGTAGTCAATCTTTACCTATTTCAGATGATCTATCCATTTCTAAAGTTATTTTTAATTTTTGGGTCATTTAAGGGGCGGAATGGTACTGTACAGAATGGTCCTAAACTGTCCTAGATTTGATTTTGTGATATTTTGCTATTTTTACTTCATTTAGACCTCATAAATTGATTTATATCATTTTTAGACTCAAAAGATGACTTCTATATAGTATAAGTAGCTCAAAATACATGTATAATCATAATGATGTTGTATAAGAAGTTTTTTTTAACAAATTACCTTATGGAATAACTAAAAATTCCAAATTTAGGAAAAATTGGTTTTTTGGTAGAAACTTGTTTTTCTCAAAACTTTTACAAATGTATATTTTAAGCTAAAACAAAATTTTGGTTCCAGGATTATTTCATTCCTATAAGATAAAAAATTTAATTACTAAGTTTTATTTTCTAAAACATGGAATTTGAAGCCTAAATTGAGTAGTTTTTCTAAAATCAAGTTGTCATGAAATTAAGAGGATGATCTTGTTTTATATTTTCTTTTGGTAAAAGACTGCCTTCACCTCTTGAAAATATGTTTTAAATTAATATCTTGCATAACAAAGATTTATCAATTAAAAAAAAATGGTTCAAAGCTTTTATTTTAGCATAACAAATCACTATGAAAAACTTATGTACATGAACATAAAACAATATTTTAGACTCATAATTTATGGGGATAATAACAACAAAACTATTAAGGATTATTAAGATAGAAATTTAAATGCATGGGAGCCTTAGCTTATGATCAAGGCTCCCTGAGACTTAAAAATAGACAAGTCTCCTTAAAAAGCAAAATAATTGAGAGAAAAAAAAATTGGAATTCTTAGAATTAGGACATGACTTCCCAAGACTTGAATTATTCCAGTAACCATGTAAATAAGAGCATGATAAAAGCAAAACAAATATAACGGAAGCCTTATAATTTTTGGACAAGGTATTCCTGAGACTTAGATTATGGACAAGTCGCCTTTTGTTTTGACTTGATTAAAGACAAGTCTAAAACTTAGATTATAGACAAGTCTCAAATAGCAAGTAAATAAATAAATTGTAAGAGATAAAATAAATGCATGAATATAAATGTTAGATTAGTGAGCTTATATGCTCAAATAAATATAACTTCAACATGATCATAAACATAACATATTGTTGGTTTCATTTTTGCATTATTATCCCGTAGCTTAATACCTCATGGGGAGATTTTATCCATGGATAATGCATGAAACAACACCTAATATCAACTAGAGATGCATATGGAATGTGTTTACCTTAAAAATATGAATTAAAAGAGTATGTTTGAGTTGACAAGGAAAATGGCAGCAAAGAACCAGCGGCAAGGAGAAAAAAAGAGAAAAAAGAGAGAACTTTGATGAGAGTCGTAAAGTATAAGAAGTGTGAATGGAGGTAGGTATTTATTGTGGAGATTTGGTGAGTTTTGAATATAAAATAAATAACAAAAAATAAAAGAAAAGTTACTGCAAGAGGGATGCTATTTCTGACATGAAGAGGCTGGAAGGAAAGAAAAAGAAGAGGAAAAAAATCTAAAGAAAAGTGACAAATGTGACATGTAATGAGATAACTTGTAAAAGTAGTAAATAGGGTATGGTCTGTAAGAAATAGGTATAAATTATAAGAAAAAAATAATATGACAAAAAGTAATGGCATAAATTAAAGTAAATAGTGACAGTAAAATATTATATAAGCTACCGGTAGCGATAAAATATGCTTATATGGGCAATATCTTACGTTTTTTATGACCCGAAAATTTTTTATATGATATTTTATAAACTTCTTAATATTTTTCTAGTAAAACTTGATTGTCGGAAGATTTTTCATTATTTTGCGTATCGGTAGTCAGATAGGGAAACTGATCCCGTAAAGGTTCTAAACGAATGAATTTTTGACCAATATGAGCTTTTTAGGTTTTATACTAATTTTACTAGACATAATTTGAATTTATCTTATTTTTATCGTTTTAAGATTTTAAGCATGGTCTTGCTAGATCTAAATCTTCTAAAGCTCATTGTTTGATTTAGCTGGCTTTTATGGTTTAAACTTTGATTTCAGTTTCAAGCTTACTATAAAAATATTGTAAAATCAAAGGGTTTACAGCTACGGTGAGTAGAGTAATTTCTCCTTCTCTCATTATTGAAGACTAGGGCAACAACTAATATGGATTTTTCTTTAAATTCTTGGACAATAGAAAACTCCTATAGGAAGTTTGTTTTATGAAGGCATAAATTCCAAAGAACTTATCAATCTAATTAGGGGCTAGAAAAACAATGGTATTAGAAAGACACAATAAGGTAATGGCATTAACTTCCACTTTACTTATGATATAATGACTTCGGTTGATGATGCATGCGAATTTGGGGCTATACTATTGGAGCAATTGTAGTAAGGGTAAAAAAAGGGAAGTTAAAGTAATGAGATAGATTTAGGAAAAGGGTAAAGCAAGTGTCGGTTTGAATATAAGAAGAAAATTGTAAAAAGGGAATTTTTCCAGAAGTACACGACTGGAACACAACCTATGTTTTAAGTCGTCACCTTATTGAGTGTAGAAATCGTGTTTTTCCAGTTGTGTTTCTCTTTGTATTTTCACAATATGAGACAGTCACAAGAACACGACATGACCATGGCACCGTATTCTTGACTGTGCTTCTCTCCGTAACTTTTCAAAAAATTTCCTGGAAAAGAACTGGAGGAAATACATCAAGTTATGTTCCCCTCGTGTATCTCCCCGTAGGCTTTATTATGACCTTTTTTCTACCCAAGTGATACTTAACCCTATACTCACTTTTATATTAGTTTATATATGTTATAATACCTTTGAAATCATTCTTTTCTTAACCTAAACATAACTATATTCATCATATCATATTACTCCACAATCTAAGTCTGCTTTAAAACTTTAGGACCCAAGTTATAATGATGTAGGATGGAGAGCAATAAGAATATAATGAAAGTATAAGTAAGATAAATAGAAGATTCTAAACAATCTAATTGTGTGTAATTCAGGTAGTAGATACTGGTTTGGAATGGAACTATTTCTAGGTACATGTATACTATATGTGTGCTTGTGCTTATTTAGAATAGAAACTAAAATTGATTCAAGAACTATTTGACATTAATGATATGTCTATTGCTTGTGCATAGCTACTGGTAATAGGTGGAAAGCATCTATGCTATTATTGCAACATTCCAATGATCCATGTGTGATAGTGTCACGAGTGGATTCATACATGGAAATGATGTAGGCAGATCTAGGTTTTTCGGCATCATGGTTATTGGAGAGTACACAATAATAAATATATATATATATATATATACGCATAAATATAAATATTTATGTGTGTTTTGGCATGCAGAGTTATCTTTTTGTTGGATGTTGGATTAAAAGATACGGATGATGATGATGCATGCAAACTTGCCATTGTTTGTTCATGCACATGTGATTGTTGGTACACTGCACTAGGCTCCGACTCACTTTTCATCTTTTTTAGGCATAAATAGAACCCCTATGGCTTTTGACTTATTAAGATATGACGTTTTCATGGATTATGGGTATGATGTTAATGGAGAGCATTATCTAGTAGATATTTGGACATATCTTATTAGTTTAGAGGAGATAGAGTCTCCTATCATATGTTTTTTTATTAAGTTAGTGTGTTAGGGCATAGACTTACTTGTTGGTTCGTATATGTGTATATAAATGGACTCTATGAGCCATCCCTTGTTAGTACTGTGTAAAAGGTACGAATGTATGTGGTAGTAGTAGTGAAGTATTTATGTTGTAACTATAGACTTAGAGTATTAATATATGTTTTGGTGGTGTTAAAAAGGTGTATATTGTGGATTTTAGTAAGTTTCGAGTCTTTGTGTGCCCATATGCTATATGGACACGTAGAGGGTTGTAAGTGCCTTTAAGTTTACGATGTTACACTTGCACTTAACCTTCTTACTTAGTCATTTAAGGTCACTATAGACAACCCGAACCAAATTTCCTATGACTAATCTCAATTCCTAGACTACCCCTGCTTAGTCAACACAAATGTCTAAATATCTAAAGGTATATGGGTCATTACACTCCCAAACATACTTAATTACAAACCTTCATTATATAAGCTAAAAATCCTCATTATCCACTAATTTACAACATCAAATTTTTCTCTCTTTCCTCTTTAAAATGTGCTACCACTTATATTCCCTCTGTTACTCTTAAACCTATAATTAATTCATCTGATTCCAACTAGAAACTCAACAAATCAAGTTAAGATCAACCTCTTCTAGTTAGTTTAATTTAAGGTCTTATGATATTTTTACCTAATCTCTAATCTCTATGTTGATTCTTAAAGGAATAACTCAAGAATCAATCTAAATTGAAGATCAAGAACTTTAGTTGAAGTAGTAGTAGTAGATTTGGAGTTTGAAGCTTCCACAACTAAATTGAGGAGTAGTTGGGTTTATTAATAAAGTTTACTTGAATTCTTACTTTAGTAAGTACATCTAACATGTTTGAAGCTTAATGTATGTCGTATGGAATGATTGATGCATTGTCTATATGCTAATTGATGAAATAATTTTAATCTAAGTTTTGATTTGAAAATGATATTGTTTGCTTACACCTATGTTATGACCGAGATATTTGGATATGTATATAATATTATGCTTGATTCACATAATTTCTCCAATCACTGATACATTATAGTTTTAATCAAAAGATATGTATGGTTTTGTATATTTGAAATGCCGAAATACGCACACAGACACACTTGGAAGTGTGGATTTCAAGTTTGATATGATAATTAATGTATGAATCATGATTAAATTTGATGGAAAATGATTAAATTAGACTATAAACATTATTTAATTTGATGAACAAAAGAATGTGTAAGTAAATTGATTTATATCATTTTGATTGGTTGGACATTTGATAATTTGATGTTTAATTGAAAAATCAACTATGAATGAGCTTAATTATTATATAAACTAAGATATATACAGTATTAATCACAATTTTTTGCTTATTATTTATGATTGAATGATGAATTGAATTATAATTTGAGTAATTTTTTAAACCAAAATATAATTTTGTTAAGTAGACAATTAAGGTGATTTAATAATCATTAAATATATTACCAATGACCTTGTAGTTTAGTAGCATCTTTTTTAATCTCTCAAGTAAGAGGTATCAAATTCGATTCCCTCTCTCCCATTGTAATAGCAAAATAATAATAATAATAATAATTAATTAAATTTTGCAAATAAAGCTAACAACTTATTGAAACAAAGCTAATTTAAGTTGAACCAAATTGCTACAATGTTGGACTAATTGAATTTCATGAGAATTGACCATCTTTTGTTTAAATATTAATTTTACTTATATAAAAAACTTGAAATTAGTGAAAACCAAACCTTTACACTTATTTCCAACTTGTTATTAGCTAAATTGGTTTTAATTAAAACTTAATCAAGAGCAAGCTAGTCTTCTATGGCTAAACCAAACCTAGTTTATTCTTAGTTCACTTAAAAACAAAGTGAACTGGTCTAATCCAAGGTGAACTAAACTCCTTTTCCTTGAACCAAAGCCCTCATTCAATTTTCAAATTAAATTATAAATTCTAATTAATTTTATTTTGAAAGATTTCTCAATTGAGCTTAAAACCTTTTTCTAAGCCGAATACCTCATTCCAAGCCTATTTAACTTATTCTCTTATTTTAATTGGCATACTTCAATTATCTTAAAATTCCATTAGCTTAAGAGAACTCAATTACCTTATCTCTACCTTTTAACCCAATATATTATCTTTTACCATTGTTGAATTATCCTTGAGCATCTTAAAATTCCATTAGCTTAAGAGAACTCAATTAGCTTAAGGAACAAACTACCAATGAGAGGAAAATGGAAGGAAATTTATCTAAAAATTGAAAAATAAAAAAGACAGGAGACGTTCAAAGCAGGAATGTCATTAGCAAGGAAAAAAAGGTTAAATTCAAAAATAAGGAGGGGGTAACCCCGATTGATGAGGCAAAGGATGTGGAAATGGATATGAATGAAAATCAGTAGGAAAGATCAAATGAATTTCAATCTTATCGGGATAGACTGATGAAGAATTCATTGTAGAATCCACAACATGACATTGAAATTCTTGATGATAATATCTAAATCACAAATGATGAGTATGGAACCTTAGTGAAAATTTCTAAACACCTTCACACACTAATTGAGAAGCCATGGAATTGAGCTGTGATAGTCAAACTTATGGGTAGACCAATTGGATGTAAGGTGCTTTGTAAGAAGAATTAGGAACTTTGGAATCAAATAAGCAATTTTAGAGTTATTGACTTGGATAATGAATTCTACTTGGTACATTATTAGAGGAACAATGGATTATTATGGGTCATTGCCTATTAGTTCAAAGGTGGTACCCACTTTTCCATGCCTCTATGCAGATCATCTCTAAAATAGCTGTTTGGATTAGATTTTTGGACATGTCTTTACAATATTATCATGAGGCAGTTCTATAGAGGATTGGTAATATTGTGGGCAAGACGTTATGTATTTGATTATAATACAAGAACAGCTCAAAGGGGAAGATTTGCCAGTCGCTGTAGAACTAGATATTTCAAAGCCACTTCTTCTAAAATTTAAATTAAATGGTACATGGCAGAGAATTGAATATGAAGGAATCCTTGATTATGCTTTTATTATGGTAAAGTTGGACACAATTCTATGGTTTGCTTAAATGAGAAACAAATGAGTCGAATACAGATAACCATGGGGATTATGACTAGAAACCTGATGGAAATGGAGCTCATCGAAGTATAGAGGTGATGGAAATTTCAGCCCTTGGATGATGAACAACTGCTGAATAAGAGGGGTTGCGAATGATTAGGGAATGGCATCTAAAAATCAAGCAATTGATGAAGGAGGGTCGATAAATGGATATTGACAAATTTGGAAGTTGCCGTGGAGGAAAATATAGCAGTTAATTCTATGGCCAATAAGGAAACCCATCTTATGTTTGCAAATGAGTCTTGTGATTTGAATGTTGATAAGAAGAATAACGAAGGGAAAGCTAAGGTTAGCCCATCTAGAAAATAGCATGTTACAATTAGAGATTCTTCTCCAACCTAAACCCCAAGATTGACTCAAGCCCTTAAACTAGCTAGAAGTAGGATGTCAGCCTAAAATAACTCCTCACTTCAAATAAGCTCCCCTGTTTTTTTTATAACTAAGAGCCTCTTACAGATGCCACTAATGTGTGGACCAAATCTTTCTACCTAAATGTTGAATCAACTTAAACCTTAGAGAATTTTTATAGACCAAGTTTGATAGTGTTTTAAAACAAGGAATCGCCAAATGGAATCAAAAAGAGGAGCCGTACTTTCTCTCCTTTAGTGATGGATACCTACATGAATCCTTTATTCAATCAAGACACAGAGTACACTACTCCTCTTAATCAAAATGTGAATGGAGAAAATGAAGCAACCGTGTCAACTATGGATGATGAATCCAGTAGGCAGGTTTAATGGCTTTGGTGATGCTTTCATTCTCCTTTAACATTTTTTTCCCTATATTTATGTTGTATTGGAATTGTCAAAGGGCATCTCGTCCCATTTTCCTGAATGTAGCTCGAAATATGGTGAGGAAACATAGACCTAATATTTTGGTGATTTAAAAACCCAGAATTAGTGGAATTAAAGCTAATTCTATCATCAAGAAATTAAGGTTTAATTGTTGGTTGAAAGAAGATGTTGTTGGTTATTCTAGGGATTTTAGGTCCTTTGGAATTTTTTCAAATCTCTGTAAAGTTGATTGATCAAGGCAAATAATGGAAACATGTTTGATGGAAATTGAATGGGGATGAGCGTGTATATACTTTTGTCTATGCCAATCCTTGGTATTCCTTACGTAAGCATTTGTAGAACGCTCTTATCAAGTTGAAATCTAGAATCTATCTCCTTTGGCTGGTCATTTGAGACTTAAATGTTTACCTAAGTAATGACAAGAAAACTAAAGGAGCCAAAGTTAATCGAAGCAAATGCCATGAGTTGAGTCTACTGATGGAAGAGTGTAGTCTAATTGATATTAATTTCCAAAGGCCAAAATTTACTTGGGAACACGTGCTTCTCAAAGAAAGATTGGACCATGCTTTATGTCATCAAAATTAGAGAATCCACTTTCCAAAATGATTGCTTATTTATCTTCCAAAACTCAAATCGGATCATTGCCCAATTCTTTTACATCCTTTTGGCAATACAGGAGTTGATGCTGATATTTTCCCTTTTTTGGTTTCAAGCTTGCTGGTTATCCCATCTTAACTTTAAGACTTTTATCAAAGACGGATGGAGTTCAAGTGTTGATTTCGTATCTAACTCCAACAGGTTGTTTGAGAAATTGCAAAAATGGAATAAATATGTTTTGGTAATATTTTCCTTCAAAAGTGTCGATTACTTCCAGATTTCTAAACTAGAGTATAGATTGCAATCACAATTTTCTCCGTCTCTAGAAGGAAGAAGAACGAATTACAAATGGAATATGAGAATGTACTATCTCTGGAAGAGATGTTGTGGTTCCAAAAGTCTCAGTCAAAATGGATTACCCACGGAAATAGAAACACAAGATTTATCTTAGCTTAGCACTAATAACAAGCGCAGATGGAATAAGATCGCATGCTAGAAGGGGAGAATGGAATCTGGAAGAGGATGAAAACACTCTTAAGTCAATGGCAATGAACTTCTGTAGCAATTTGTTCTCTAAAGAAGAAAGTAGACACTTTTCTTTAACGTGGCAACATAGATTTCATAGGCTAAATTCTGTTGATTTAGAGTCTTTAGAAGCACACTTAATATTTTGGAAGTGCGGTAAGCTGCTTTTGATATGGGTCCCTATAAGGCACCTAGTCCAGACAGATGGAGCCCTATCTTCTACCAATTGCAGCGGGACATAGTTGGCCAAAATGTGTTTCACATGGTAAGGAGATTTTTTCAATCCAGTGAACTCCCTGTTGGGTTTCTATAGGGTTTTAAAATTATAAAGATCAAATCTTTCGTAGCGAAATTCAAAAAGAAAACCTAACCCAGTATCCATGTGTATTGATTAGATTAAAACAAAACAAATAGTTTGATTTCATACCTCTAAAAGCTTGAAACTTGAAACAAATTTGCAGATCAGATTTGTAGGTACCGCAAAATCACAATACCCTCTATGGTATCCACACGAACGAGCACTCTTCAAAAGGATCCTTCACGTGCTAGCGTGGTCTAGAAATTTCTAAATGATATTGGGATTTTCACACACGACTCTTCATGCTTCATTCTTTAGGGTTTGCAAATTTTCTCTGCTAGTCTAATATCGACAAACAAGTCGTTAACCCTAAAGAGATCTCTTTATGTGCCTTTTATACTAATGTCATTCCCCTTAATCTAATAAGGGATAATATTTCTTAAAATATAATTCTTGCACATAACAATGTAATAATTTATTATTACTCTCAATAATAATAAATTATTATTCCTACAAGACATTAAATTTAGTCAATGATCCTTTAATTTATTATTATTCTTAATAATAAATTATTATTCCACAAGACATTAAATTTAGTCATGATCCTTTAATTTATTATTATTCTTAATAATAATAAATTATTATTCCCACAAGACATTAAATTTAGTCCATGATCCTTTTGACTCGTTCTTTTGTGTGTGACCTGTAGGTTCACTTAATGTTGGCAATTGACCTAAAACAATTTTAGTCAACAAAACAAAGTGGCCTCTAGCAAGACATTATGTTTACCCAAATTAAGTGAAGATCGGTGATCCGATTTTTACCTAATCCATAACTTATGTCATTATCCTTTTGTCACATGATATCTAGATTGAACATAAGGCATGGATAGTGTCATCCTTATATCGTTCAATCTTATCATTTCTCGATTTCTAAGTAAACTGATAAAAACAAATGAAATTGATCACGCTATCAATTTGAGCACGGCCATGCATTTCTCAGTCTCACTCATCGAGGGGCCCAGAGATATCTCTCTCACAACGAGAGGACAAATCCCATCTTAATCACTCAACTTCCTCTACATGATTTACATTACCAATCTCAACCTTTATAATTATCTGGTTAAAGACAACGTTTGATTGAGTTGAAACATAATATTCCTCATGTTGGAATCCATGGTGATTTCAGGTCTGAGGATACGATGACATTTTATTTTGAGAATCACTTATGACACTAATCCATGTAGTGATCTCAAAGCGGGTCAGTCCAGTACATAGTTCTCCAACATGTACCTATGAGTTTGATTTGTATCTCCATACAAATAAACATCCCATGATTATCAGTCAAACCTCATACTAGATTTAATTCATTATTGTTCCCACAATAATGAGCATCTAGGGACATTTAGAATAATTAAATTATTCACGGATCCTATTATAAAGTAAACATGCAAACAATATAATAAAATGTTTATGAATGACAATATCCAGTAATTGGCCTAGGGCACAATCACCAACAATCTCCCACTTGCACTAGGCCAAATCATACATGTATCTAATACCCATTGACCTAGTATGATGATCATGCTTTTGCCTGTGCAAGAAGCTTGATAAGTGGATTAGTAATATTGTCATTTAGTTGATACTTTGCATATCTTCACAGCATCTGATGCTGTTATACACTCGGTCTTTCTTATAGAATCTGCTACAGTATTCTGCTTTGAACTTTTCAAGCTTACTTACCTCCATTGAAAAGAAAAATATATCCAGATTGTGATATAAAATCATCCTTGTCGGATTGGAAACTAGCATCCGTGTAACTATTTACAACTAGCTCGTCTTCCAATCCTCCATCTATCAAGAATGCATCTTTAGTTCTTCTTAAGTACCTAAGAATATTCTTGACTGCTGTTCAATGAGGTTCACTAGGATCTAACTGGCATTTACTGGTTATGCTTAATGCATATGACACATCTGGTCGAGTGCATAACATGGCATACATGATTGATCCAATAGTCGAATCATAAAGAGTCTTACTCATGTGATCTTGCTCATCATTTGTCGTTGGACATTGAGTCTTGCTCAGATTTATATCATGTGACATTGGCAAGAATCCCCTTTTGGAAACTTGCATACTGAACCTATTCAGTACTTTGTCTATATATGCACTCTGACTTAGGCCAATAAGCTTTTTAGATCTATCCCTATAGATCTTGATGCCTACGATATAGGCAGTCTTACCTAAGTCTTTCATTGAAAAACATTTTCCTAACCAAGACTTGACATTCTGCAAGGTAGGAATGTCGTTCCCAATGAGTAATATGTCATCTACATATAGCACTAGAAAGACTACTACACTCCCACTAATTTTTCTTGTAAATATAAGGTTCATCTTCATTTTTGATGAAATCAAACTATTTGATCGCTTCATCAAAACGAAGGTTCCAACTCGAGATGCATGCTTCAGTCCATAAAGGGATCTTTGAAGCTTGCAAACCTTCACAAAATCCTCAGGACGAACAAACCCTTCAGGTTGTGTCATGTACACATCCTTAAGTAGGTTTCCATTAAGAAATGCTGTTCTGACATCCATTTGCCAAATCTCGTAATTTGGACCCAACATGGCCTCTTGATAGGTAGTGAGCTCATTTTGATCCATAAGCAGCACATCGCGACTATATGTAATGAGAAATCCATATCTCTCAAGTTGATGTCGCACTCTATCAGACCTATATGGGCCTTGTGTTACCTGTGGAGCATCAACAACAACATATATCTGTTGACTTTCAACTATGTTGCAAGACTATTTAATGATCTTGAACCACTTCGAGATATATTTTACTCCCACTGGTTCTTTTAGAGATAAACTTTTTTTCCTTAAAAGATACCATTCCAAGTAATAAACACTTTGTTCTCAAAGGGATTACAAAACAATAACTTTTGGTTTCTTTTAGATACCCCATAAAAAGTATTTACCTGACTTAGGTCCTAATTTGTCTAAGGCTTGACGTCTCACATTAGCCTCATAACCCCAGATCTTAAGGAAAGACAGACTAGTCCTTTTTCAGTCCATATCTCATGTGGTGTCTTTTCAACCGCCTTAGAAGAAACACAATTTATCCTGAGTGCAATTGTCTCTAGGACATAGCCCCAAAAGGATGATGGAAGATCTGTTTGACTCATCATAGATCGACCCATGTCTAACAAGGTTCTATTCCTCCTTTTCAGATACACCATCCATTGTGGTGTTTTGGGTGGAGTTTATTGTGAAATTATTCCACAATTTCTAAGATGGTCCTTAAATTCTTGGCTTACATATTCACCACATCGATCTGATCGAAGTACTTTGATTGTTTTGCCAAGCTAGTTTTGTACTTCATTCTGAAAAACTTTGAACATTTCAAATGATTCAGATTTATGTCTCATTAAAAAGACATATCCATATCTACTGAAATCATTAGTTAATATGATGAAGTACTGGTGACCTCCTCTAGCAGCAACGATTAATGGACCTCATACATCAATATGTGTTAGGCTCAATAAATCAATTGCCCTTTCACTGTGCCTAGTAAAAGGATCTTGGGCCATTTTGCCTAATAAATAAGACTTGCATATTTCAAATGATTCAAAATCAAATGAATTTAAAATTCATCCTTATGGAGCTTCAATGTGCATTTCTCATTTATGTGATCAAGACAACAATGCCATAGATAGGTCATAATTAAATCATTGGATTTAAGTATATTAGTATTTATGTTATAGATTGATCCATTATCATGTTTCAAATTTAGAACATAAAGACCATCATGTAAGTCACCATTTGCATAATACATGTCTTTATTTATAAATGGAACATTTATTATTCTTAATAATAAATGTGAAACCTTCATTGTCTAAACATGAAATAGAAATAATATTCCTACTCAAAGTAAGAACATAAAAGCAATTGTTCAACACTAACAAAAGCCTACTGAGCAAAATCAATTCATAAGTCCTTATAGTTAAAGTAGCAACTTTTGCTCCATTTCCAACTCATAGGTTGACTTTGCCTTTTAGATCTCTATAACATAGATACCTGAAGAAGTATCTGATTACTCTCGTTTTCCTTAGATCTTCCAAGTAGAGTTTGCAGTTCCCCTTCTAGTGACCTGGTTCACTATAGTGGAAACAAACTCCTTCCTTAGGAGGTTTTTCGCCTTTGGTTTGGGTTTAGGTTGAGGCTTTGAACTTTTCATAGCCTTAACATTTCCTTTGCCTTTCTTCTTTATGCCCTTCCCATTCTGAACTATCAAAACATTACTAGACTTCTACTTCTTGATATTAGCCTCAGCAGTTTTAAGCATCGAATGCAGTTCAGAAATTAATTTGTCCATGTTATTCATATTATAGTTCATGACAAACTGGTCATAACTATTTGGTAATGAATTTAGGATCAAATCAATAGCAAACTCTTGGCTTATAGGAAATCCAAGCCTTTCAAGATGATCAATATAACCCTTTGTCTTTAGGACATGGGTACTTACTGATCCTCCTTCAGCCAGCTTGCAAGACTGTAGGGCTTGGGTAATCTCATACCATTCCTATCTGACCTACTATTGAAACATTTCCTTAAGATAGACAATCATCTCATAGGCTTCCATGTTTTCTAGATCTTTATGAAGTTATAGACTCATGGTAGCAAGCATTAGCATCCTACATCAAGATAATCATCAGAATGCTTCTTATAAGAATCCTTTTGAGTTCTTGAAGTATTGGCTAGAGGCTCTTGAGAGATAGGCTCATCTAGGGTATGCAGCTTCTTTTCTTGCTTGAAAACAATTCTCAAGTTTCTGAACCAATCTAGAAAATTGGTTCCAATCAATTTGTCCTTCTCAAAGACAGATTGCAATGATAATTTGAAGTGTTGTTTGTAGCCATTGTTCTATAATTACTTATGCAAAGTTTATTTTAATAAATTAAAACTCCCACTAAATCAATAACCTTCATTATCAATGTTGTTGCATTTAATTATTGCAATCTAGTGGGCTAAGATCCATATTTCACCTAACTCTAAGTCAGCTTTGGCATGACGCTTGAAGTTAAGTTATTTAGGTAGGTAACTCTTTACCAATTACATCGCATGTAACTCTTAGATCTTTTATGGGATTTTTGACATCATATGTCCCGGCATTTTCAAATCCCATCTAACGCCTTAGGCCTAAAACCGTTTTGATAGCCTAAATAAGTCGAACCATATTAAACACATGAGTTGCACCATTACCTATCCTGCCTTGCTAAGATAACCTAATGTACCTTGCTTTGGTAGAACCTACATTTTGGTGATCGAAGTCTTGACAGGTGTTTAATCATGGGTGGCATTTAACTTAAAATTTATTAAGGGATTTAATTATTGATATTCCATTTTTTTCACGTTTAATGGATATCAAGCATACGTGGTGGTAAATATAGTATCACATACATATACATACATCATATCTCATGATATATCAACTTTATGTAATAAAGAAAAAGTGTCATAGCATGGCCCTTTATTCTACATTGATTTTCATAAGCCAATATGAAAATCAATGGTCTAATCCTAAGGTAAAAACCATCTTTATGGTCTTGAGTTGTAAATTTTCTTGTATCTTCTCAAGATCCTTGTTTCTCCATCATCATGGATTAGGGAGGGTCTTCATAACATCTTCATGTCTTTATGACAATAATAAAAAGATACAAAAGATCCTACGACTACTTATAGAAAATAAATTACAATAGAATAAATACGACACACAGGCCGTATTTATAATATTACAACCCATTTAAAAGCAAAAGAATAAAAACCTGCTAATCACATAAGTCTTAAGGCCATGCTATGCACCATACATATAATATAAACACATAGAGAAGACATACACATATGTCACAATACTTCAAAAGCGTGTTTTATATTAAGAACTATTAATTAGAGTTTATTGAACTAAATCATGCACCTTGCAAAGGTTAAGGGGACAATCCCCTTGTGGTAAAAATCGAATCTTTTAAATCCTTTTCAAATTCACATGCAAATTTTAAAATTCAATTTTTCTATAAAAATATTATTGCATTTCATGAATTTTAATAAGATACTGTTCAAAAACAACATACCATATCCAATCTGAATTGACATTGCTGTTCAAAAATTTAATTTAAATCAGACGAAAAAAATCCAAAATAGACGCACTAATATCAACACAAAATGAATGTTAGATTGAGCTAAAACAGAACAGATTAACAAACATCCAATTCAGATGTCCAATTCATGATGTTCAGAATTTTTTTTATTATTAAAAACAACATCTACATATCAAGACTTGTCTAATACTCGTCCATTATCAAATATACAAATAGATCCAATCTGTTTTAAATTACAAGCTACCATTAAAAAATCAGGCGTCCGCAATACGTGAACCAATTCTAGAGGCGCAGATGAATAGGACAGATCTATATCAGTCCTCCAAAGTCTTCACCATGGCATGAATTAAAAATAAATAAATAAATAAAAATTCCGAACGCAGATCTAATCTGCTGATATCTAACGAACAGGTCATTACAATATCACGCATTAAGCCTCTAATTCAATTCTCATCCAAACAGACGCGTGAAAAAGGACATCTATTTTTTTTTTTTTTTTTTTATAAAAACCGTGATTTGAATAGAGTTTGTATCACATAAGAGAAATGCATAATCGCTATTGAGAAAAACCCTCAAGATCCATTGTAATCAAATTACACATGATCTATTCAATCCCTCAAAGCAAGGTTCTCTAATAAAATTACAAATCGAATTTGTATTAATTTAGTTCCTTATAAACTCAAATTGATTTCATAGTTAACATGTATAAAATCGTATTTAATAGCATCACATGTAGATCAAGAAAGAAATTTCAATCTAATCAAAAGCACAAGTGGCTCTGATACCACTGTTGGGTTTCCATAGGGTTTTAAAATTATAAAGCTCAAATCTTTCACAGCAGAATTCAAAAAGAAAACCCTAATCCATTATCCATGTGTATTGATTAGATTAAAACAAAACAAATAGTTTGATTTCGTACCTCTAAAAGCTTGAAACTTGAAATCAATTTGCAGATCGGATTTGTAGGTACACCGCAAAATCACAATACCCTCTACGGTATCCACACAAACGAGCACTTTTCAAAAGAATCCTTCAAGTGCTAGCGTGATGTAGAACATTTCTAGATGATATTGGGATTTTCACACACGCTCTTTGGCTTCACTCTTTAGGGTTTGCAGATTTTCTCTGCCAGTCTAATGTCGATAGACAAATCGTTAACCCTAGGATATCTTGTCACGCCCCGAAGGGTACCCTAAATGTGCAGTCCGCCGTACACAATATTAAAGCCTAAGAATGACCACCTCAGTCACGCGAAGGCTTCCATACTATGTATAAGGCGTCTAACACATGAAGGAGACTCATCGGAGTAATACATTTTACGTTGATATAACTTGAGTAACAATGTAAAGGAATTTCAATTTACTAAAATCCAAATATAAAACATTACACTTCCATTACAGTTCATCAAAATATTTCACTACATAAAACTATTACAAGGTAAATAATAAAACCTAGCTAATAACTTCAAGCATTATCATTCTTTACCGGAATCCCGAAGTCATTCTCGGCTCCAACCATCTCGGTCCCACTTAGCATTCTCGAAATAACTTGTTCATTCAAACATCTATTAGGGTATAAGCTACACTAGCTTAGTGAGAATTCCCTTAATTTCGTACCATAACAAGCAAGTTATAATCAACCATATACTATGCATGAACAAACACATGAGGGTATCTGGAACCCACGCATAGAATGGATTTACGCCCTTCGTATCTTGCGTTAGGAATGGTACTAAAAGTCTACACAACACCTGCTAGTCCCCAAGCCCTCGGCTCATAGCACTCGACTCAGCTAGGCTCACACATGGAATGCATCCCTGGTGCGCCTTAGTTCCCTATGAATGAGCTCTGATACCGGGTCTCATTATCCAAACGAGTCCTCGGACCATACTGATCGACCTACTTAGGAGTAGCACGCTACCAAATGCAATATGTCCGATGCGATGCATGACCAATTTAATTTTTTCTTAAGTTAAAATATTCATATATTCTTTAGAGTGACCAACCAAATCATACATATAACAGAAATAATATGAACAGTGCAGTTATCCAATCAAATCGTGGTTTCGATATGCTTTAGTATTCTTTGCATACATTCATCACAGTCTCATCATATATCCCATCCCCATTCATATCGATTTTTATCTTGTTCCTATACTTATAATGCAACTAGCTACAAGCACAAACAAGGTAACAAAATAAGGAGAAAACTCACTCGGCCATTGGATCACCGGTCTTTTAGTAAAAGTAATTCGGTGGTAGGGAATCGTCGATTTTGGGATCACCTAAAAAGGAAGAAATACTCAAATAAGTATTTCAACTCAAACTAATCCAAACGATCTCATACAAACTATCAAATTCGCAATTCTCATCCTAAGCGGAAATTCCAACTTAAAACGGCCATAACTTGGTCATTTTAACTCAGAATTTCGCAAATTATATATCGATTTCTATCTACTTTGAAAGATCTATCTAATTCTAGTATTATAATTAAGTTTTGAAAAATTTGAAGCTTCGAAAAGGTCGGATCAGATTAGGGCAGTAGCAATTTCCCATTCCGAAAAATAGTTTTATAAATGTTTGAAATGTTCCATGCAATATGGATGATTTCCTAACATGAATGGCATGTGATGAGTTTAATGTATGCATGACCTTGATGATTTTTGGTAAAAGAAAATTTTGGAACTCTTTATTTTGCAAGACTTCAACAATAACTACTTTTTGAAAAATCTAGTTTTCTAACTTTGATCATTTCCATTTGTTTTGGATTTATTGCTTAAGGAAATATAATTATCTTTGTTAAAATTGAGTCTTCATTATATCTATTACTTATGACCTTCATTTCTACATAAAAATTTCCATTTTACACTTAACATGCCTTCAAGTTGAGTTGATTCCAAAATCCGAATTTTGTGAAAATTAGTTTTTGAGTGATTCCTTTAAATAAAAATCATTTGATATTTAGAAAATTAGGGTTCAACCATACATAACTACTAAGGACTTCACTTTTTCATAAAAATTTGCATTTTACACTTTGCAAATATGTTTTCAAATATGATTTACTCAAAAATCCGAATTTTAGAAAATCCACTTTTCGAATGATTCCTTTGGGAAAAACTTGTTTAATGCTTTAAAATTTAAGACTTCACTATACCTACCACTTAAGGACTTCGTTTAATACATAAACTTTTCTTTTGAACTTGGATAATAGGTGGTTTCATGGACATCATCCAAAGTTACGAATTTTATAAGTTGACTGCTAACTCAAAATTTTTCATCTTGATTATACTTTTTGTTTTACACATTAATCTTATCAAAACTCATTTCAACTTGTAAAAATCATCACTTAATGATACCTATCACCTATACCCTTCATTCTTCACATAAAACATGAGTGTTGGAGTTGATAAATGGGTTTTCAAAATTGGTCTTGGTTGAAATCCGAATTTACACAATTTATTTTTTGTCATATCTTTTGATAAAATCTATCTAAACTTAGGAAAAATCATTCTTTACATATCCCATCTTAAGAGCTTTCTATTTCTTGAATAAAAACTTCATTTTTGAGTTGGAAAACATGTTTTTAAAATATGTCTTGACTTAAATCCGAAAATGAGATTTTCATTTTGAAAATAACTTCTGAAAATCATCTTTGATTCTTCTAAAAAGAAGTCTTGATGATATATATACATTAAGCCTTCAATATCTCAAATAAAAATTTTATTTTGACACTTGGAAAGTGGTTTTTAAATGGGTGTCTTGCCTAAATACGAATTTCACCATTTTTGTTTAAGTTCAAAACCAAGATCTATGCTTAATACGAACATAAATATAAAAGAAATCCATGATAGTAAACTATAAACTCATAGATCTAAACTTTACTGATCACAATCACTCATTTATGTTATCTATACCCTAAGCCCTTCATTTTCAACGAAAAATACACATTTTGAAGTTGAAAAATAACTTTTCTAAATATGGTTCATTTTTCATCCGAATTTTCAAAAGATATTTTTGTTGTATCTAATATAGATCTTGAGCTTCCTAACACTTTTCCACCATCATTAAGCTATTACAAGTTATCTAAGAGCATGAAACAAAAGTCTAATGTATGTATGAACTTAAAACAACTAGATCTAGTCTACTAAACTAGTTATAAGTGCATAAACACTAGGATAGCCATGTGAATCATGAATAGATGATGAATATATGCACAAATCACTAATAATAACAACATACCTTAATAATAGAACAAGATGATAGCATAATAACTCAAATAACAAGATCTAAAACATTGTGATGGCAAGGATCTCATGTTCAAGTGTTTCCACCTCCCTAGCTTGAAGCTCATGGGGATTTTGTGTAGAATCACACATGAATGAACTTGCCATTACATGTTTCAAGATTCTAATGTATAGATCTCTTACCTATTTGTTGTATGGAGTAAGAAAATTAAAGGAAAAACAAAGTGTGGGTGTGGGAAATGGGAGGGGAGGTCACGACAAAGGGAGGAGGAGGAAGAGAGGGTTTTTTGAGTTTTTGAAACAAAAGAAGTAAATGAAGGAGAGAGAAAGAAAGAGATTATTTATATTAAGTGGAATTAGGGTTTGTTTGATATAAAAGTAAGATAAAATAAAACAAATTGGAGGAAGAAATGGGGGAAGTTGCGCCGGTCATGTGAGGAGTAGGAGGGAGTGGAGTGATTTGAGTTGTGTTGTATAAGATTTGGAATTAATTAAAGTAATTTAAATGATAAAAGATATATTGGAAAAGTAAATTGTAAGAAAATGATGTAATTGTATGAGTAAGGTGTAAGGATGTAAGAAATAGGTTATGGGTAGTGTGTAGTAGGTTGTACTTGTGAATAGTGGTAAATAGTAGACAAGACATCTACTTTACCGATAGTAAAGAAAATACGGGAAAAGGCTATAACTATAATTTTTATAGCCCGAAAAATTATAAAACTTATATTTTTAAAATCCTTATAAAATTTCGGTTCTAAGGAGTATTCCAGAATATTTTTCTGAGTTTCTAGATCCAGGGCTCGCTTTTCCATAATGGAGCTCGGGAAAGCCTGGAATAGAAAATTTTTCGAAATAAAAAATTTCTATGATATAAAATATACTTTAAAACAATATTCCACATTAAATTATTTTATAAATGTTCTTTTGATATGAAACCGAGGAAAAGCCAGATTTAGGGTTTCTAAGTTTCTCTCACAAAGCTTGAACTAAATCGGTTTAGGGTTTCGTTTTTCCGGTTTCCGAAGTTTACTTGATTACTAGGAAAACGGGGGTTTATTTATAAGAATAATAACATTGTCTAATGAATAGTAGTGAATAGTACCAAAAATCTAGTTAAATACCGATAGTAATAAAATACGAAATAAATTGTAAAATCAAATAATTCCAGTTATCAAAAAAATTATAAAACTGATATATTTGGAAATCTTAGAAAATTACGAGTCTAACGGTATTAATATCGTATATTTAATATTTCGAGCCCCAGGACACTCTTTTCAAAGTCTGCACTCGATCGGGTTCGAAATAAATCGAAAATTTACCAAAATGATATTTTTAAATGATCTTATATTACTACGAGCTATTCTACACACTTAAACTACACCTCGGCCTCTAGGATTAAGGGTGCTAAATTGCCGGACTTAAACTACTGTATTCCACTTAGGGTTTCCGGGCGATTTTTCGGTTTAGATCTTTGCCAATTTGGAAACTGATATTTTATGTTTATACAACATATTTGATTTGAGAAATTTATCTTAAATTTTATTTTTGTAAGTATTTAATATCTTTTAACGTTTTTAGAATTCTTCAATTGGGTTTCATTTTCGAAAGTTAATCGTTATTTACTTTTTAATAATTTGTTTTTGGGATCTCTATTACCCGATTTTATAAGTCGGAGTTACGTATAAGATTCGTCATACGTAGTGGTTTTGGAATTGAAGTATGTTGAGTTCTTATTTTGTTTTTAAAGATTCTTATTTTCCTCAAGATTAAGAAGTTTCTGGATTCATTCGTGATTTATTTTCGAAGTCCATCTTGGAATTATTTAATGAAATTTTCCAGGGCTTACATCCTCCCCACCTTAAAGAAAGTTTTGTCCGCAAAACTTGTTATGTGTATATCATTTATCGAGAAAAGATTGTGAATTTCGAGTTATATTTCTAGCACCGATTTATGCTTTGGTTTGTGTCATCTCTAAATTTTGCATGATAGATATTTTACGAAATATGGCACATACAAATTAATAAGATTTGGCTTAGCGATTCCAACCTTCACTTATACGACTCTTTTAAAGGACGACACGGACTTGACTTGATACCGCCGACGACTTGACTCGACCGACACTAGACGACTCATGATAACACAACCTTTCATGACTCGATTACTTGACCAACGAAGGTTTTGGATTCGCTTTTCCATTCTTGTGTAGCTATATACAATATTGTGCTTTATGATTCATATTTCCTTAAACAATATGGTCATTATTGTTTTAAATTCTTATCATTGTGATCATCTTGATGGGATTGAAATCAAGAGATCTCATTGCTTTATTGTATAATTATTACTTGTGAAGATCTTATGGAGTTTGGTAATTGAGATTTGATTTCTAAAATTTTAATTTTTGTGTAACGATCGTCGTAGATTTTCGATCTTTCAAAGTTCTTTATTTACAAGAAGTTGTATGAGGATTGTCTTGGAATTCGTTAAATTAATCGAGTTTTGTTTTAGTTTCCATCATTGGCTCATTCTAGCTTTTAATGGTCTCGAGCTTTCCTATTTTTAGTCTAGCCATTTAATCCAAGGGTATTTCTAACAACCTATCTCCTTAATTTTATTGGTAGGAAAGAATATGTGGTAGTCTAAAGGTATAGCGCTAAGTTGATACCAAGTTGCATCTTTGATCCTTGCTTCCTTCCATGGCAAATGACTCCAGCTTCTCTTTACTAGCTTCTCCATACTCTACATATGTGTGAGGGTTGTAGACGAGATTTCTGGACGAAGATGTTCTTGAAGAACTTCAATTCCTTTTTCCTTTGTTGTTTTTATTCCTATTATATCTCTTCCTCTTTTTCCTTGGTAGATCCAGCGAAGCAACATGCGGGTTATCCCTTTTAGGGCATGTTTTAGCCGAATGTCCCGTTTTTGAGCAAAGAAAGCATCCAGTGGTAATCTTTTTAGGATACTTCTCAACTTTGTGACCAGGGTCCCCATAGAGATAGCACTTCAATTGAAGTTGTGGACACTGTATAGGGTAATGCTCTCTCTTACATCTCCAACATTGTATCTTATCTAATATTATGTCTTCTTCCTTGTTTGGGTCATCATCCAAGGGAAGTGTTCTAACTTCTCGACTCGGGGTCATTGCAACATAAAACTCTAATTCCTTATTATTTCTTTCTTGCCTTCTCCTTTGAGTATTTTCTATTATCCGTGCTCTTTCTAGCAATCCTTGATAGCTCCTGGTATCAAATTCCTCCAATCGAGTCCGAAGGTCTTCTTTTAAACCCTTCAGAAACACTTGTCTTTTGAGTTCCTCACTTTGTTTATATGATTCCGGAGCATACTGCAACAATCTACTGAACTCAGTTTCGTACTGTTCCATACTACAATCTCCTTGTGAGATATTGAGGAAATCTGTACTGTACTGGACTCTTAAGCTCATGGGGAAATATTTATCCAAAAACTCATATTTAAACATCTCCCATGTATTGGAGGCGTCAACTCTCTTTCCTTAGATTCCCACCATACTTGGGCATGTAAGCGGAACATATAGGTCCCATAATTGACTCTTAGATGGTGTGGTACTTCAAAAGCATTAAAGGACCTCTCAATGTATGCCAACCAATCCTCTGCCTCATCTGGTTTTCCAAAAGCTCCGTCGAAATACTGGTTACACTTTATGAAGCATGGTAAGAGGCTTTGGTGGTACTAAGGTGATGGTGGTTCATCTTGTGCCGTTTCTTGCACATATGTTATAGGTGTAGACGTTGAACTGGCTTGAGTTTGTTGCATGTAGCTTCTTATCTGACTAGTAAGCTGTTCAATCTCTATTGAAGCATTTCCCTCTTGATTAGTGGTTCAGGTATCACTTGGTTCTCGGGTCCTAAAGGAGTCATGACGGGTTCTTGTTGTGGTTGGGTATGTCAAATACAACTTTATTAAGCTCAGGTGAAAATTCTAAATATTTTATTACTTCTTAAGGCGTTAAAAGAGACTTAAAGAAGCTTATCGGAAATACAGAACACAAAAATGCAGAAATAGAAACATATATAAGAAATATATTGAAATTCCACTTAAATCAAAATCAATAATAGAACTTCATAATATCCAAAACGAAATGCATGAAAGCAGAATAAAATGTAAGTCTTCTTTTACAAAAGTTCAAAGAAAGGATGCATAACATAGATTTGAGTCAATTCATAAACTAGATGATAAACTACAATAGTCGCTTACATTTTCAAAACATCTTTGTTATTTTTACTCAAAAAGTCATTTGTTCCTAACGCTTTACAAAAGATCTATTGGTGTACTAGGAGATTGACTTCTTCCAAACGAGGGTAGCTATCCACTTGCTAAATCTATTAGGGGCATCTACCATTTCTATTATTGGCTTGAACCAAGGGTCGGGTAAGGTCACTTACTCCTGTATTTTGCAGTTGCTAGAATGGATTTGATCGTCTCCTTAATTATTTTCAATCTTTCTTTCTCATATATCTATTCCTATGTTCTCCAGAAGTCTCCAAGATGGAAGTCAAATCTTTAACAATCGAAAGTCATACCTTAAAGGTCAGAGAGCTAAATCTAGTTCTTCTTTACTTAAGGGTCATCTAACACACTTACATATCGATTCCTAAGATCATATCTTAACATTCTATTCTCTTAAAGTCTTCCCACCTAATTCCCAAAACCTTGTCGCTCTGATACCAACTAAACTGTCATGCCCCGAAGGGTACCCTAAACGTGGTAGTCTGCCGTACACAATATTAAAGCCTAAGAATGACCATCTCAGTCACGCGAAGGCTTCTATATTATGTACAAGGCGTCTAACACATGGAGGAGAGTCATCGGAGTAATACATCTTTTCAATTTACTATACTCCAAATACAAAACATTACACTTCCATTACAGTTCATCAAAAGATTTCACTACATAAAACTATTACAAGGCAAATAATAAAACCTAGCTAATAACTTCAAGTATTCTCATTTCTTGCCGAAATCCCGAAGTCATTCTCGGCTCCAACCATATAGGTCCTCACTTAGCATTCTTGAAATAACCTATTCATTCAAACATCTATTAGGGTATAACCTACACTAGCTTAGTGAGAATTCCCTTAATTTCGTACCATAACAAGCAAGTTATAATCAACCATATGCTATGCATGAACAAACACATGAGGGTATTGAGAACCCACACACATAATGGATTTACGCCCTCTGTATCTTGGGTTAGGGATGGTATTGAAAGTCTACACGACCGCTACTTGTCTCCAAGCCCTCGGCTCATAGCACTCGACTCAGCTAGGCTCACACATGGAACGCATCCCCAGTGCGCCTTAGTTCCCTATGAATGAGCTCTGATACCGAGTCTCATTATCCAAACGAGTCCTCGGACCATACCAATCGACCTGCGTAGGAGTAGCACGCTACCAAATGCAATATGTCTGATGCGATACATGACGAATTTAATTTTTGCTTAGGTCAAAATATTCATACATTCTTTAGAGTGACCAACCAATATCATACATATAACAGAAATAATATGAACAGTGCAGTTATCCAATCAAATCGTGGTTTCGATATGCTTTAGTATTCTTTAGCATACATTCATCACAGTCTCATCATATATCCCATCCCCATTCATATCGATTTTTATCTTGTTCCTATACTTCTAATGCAACTAGCTACAAGCACAAACAAGATAACAAAATAAGGAGAAAACTCACTCGGCCATTGGATCACCGGTCTTTTAGTAAAAGTAATTCGGTGATAGGGAATCATCGATTTCGGGATCACCTAAAAAGGAAGAAATACTCAAATAAGTATTTCAACTCAAACTAATCCAAACGATCTTCTACAAACTATCAAATTCTCAATTCTCGTCCTAAGCGGAAATTCAACTTAAAATGGCCATAACTTGGTCATTTTAACTCGGAATTTCTCAAATTATATATCGATTTCTATCTACTTCGATTTCTAAGTAAACTGATAAAAACAAATAAAATTGACCACACTATCAATTCATTTGAGCACGGCCATGCATTTCTCAGTCTCACTCATCGAGGGGCCTAGAGATATCTCTCTCACAACGAGAGGGACAAATCCTATCTTAATCACTCAACTTCCTCTACATGATTTACATTATGCCCAATCTCAACCTTTGTAATTATCTAGTTAAAGATAATATTTGATTGAGTTGAAACATAATATTCCTCATGTTAGAATCCATGTGATTTCAGGTCTAAGAATACGATGACATCTTATTTTGAGAATCACTTATGAAACTAATCCATGTAGTGATCTCAAAGCGGGTCAGTCCAGTACATAGTTCTCTAACATGTATCTATGAGCTTGATTTGTATCTCCATACAAATAAACATCCCATGATTATCAGTCAAACCTCATACTAGATTTAATTCATTATTGTTCCCTCAATAATGAGCATTTAGGGACATTAAGAATAATTAAATTATTCATGGATCCTATTATAAAGTAAACATGTAAACAATATAATAGAAATGTTTATGAATGAAAATATCCAGTAATTGGCCTAGAGCACAATCACTAATAATATTCTCTAGCAAAATAAGAGGACTTTTCAAAAGTTTCACTTTTCTTTAGAAGACTTTACTTTTACAAAATTCATGGTTTGAGACAACTTTATTAATTTCATACATTTGATATGAGTCAATAAATATATGTAAATATATTTCAAAGGTTTTACAAACTATTATAATATCTATCTCTTTAAAATGAGCTTTTGTGAAAAGAAGGAATTCAAGTTTTGTTAAAATTCGAGGTGAATATGATCACCACTATTTTGGAACCCAAATGACTTAGTCTAATAAAAATTGTTTTAAAAATAGATAGATCTTTTCGAGTAGGTAGAAAACAGTATATAATATGCGAAATTCCGAGTTAAAATGAGCAAGTTATGGCCATTTTAAGTTAGAATTTCCTCCAATCCGATTTTACCGCGATTTTAAGATAGATTTAGAATTTTCAAAAATAAAAATTCTATGAAAGACTCATTTTAGGAATTTCATCTTTTTTAGGTGAAGAAGGAATCGAGATCACTTTCCCGGAAGACTACTTCGATGAGGAGCGATCGACATGGAGTGAGTTAATCCTTTACTAAGTTACATTTCCTTGTTTGGGCTTATAAGTAGTAGTACTAGAAAATAAGAAAAGATAAATGAACAATTATTGTGTGATTTGGAGTTATGATTGGTTGAATATAAGTAAAGAATATCGATAGAGGAATTGAGGAATAATTTACGATTTCTTGCAATGATATGATGAATATTGATTTGATCACCTTTAACTTGAACTTAACAATGATGGAATAACCTTATTGAAAAAGATTCATGCATATCGTATCTGTGAGGCACATTTATTTCACTACTATTATTCATGTGGGGAAATAAGGAGTCGTAGTGGTGGCTAGTAGGAGCCAGAAAGTCTACATGGGCCAGTAGGAGCTGGAAAGTCTACAGGGCGAGTAGGAGCCAGTAAATCTGCAAATATTGATGGTCGTATAGACCTGTAATCTCCCAATCCCCAACATAGAGGGCGTAAAATCCATGCTACACATGATTTCTGATTAATCTTGTGTATTTTGTTTGCTCATGTGTTTGGTGCATTCTCATATGATTGTGTAAATACTTATTTGATATATGGAAATATTTTATAGATAAGAGTTATCTCACTAAGCTAGTTTTGCTTATACCCTAATAGCTTTTTATTACAGTATGATTACCTATGGTTGGCACCGAGGAGCCCTGTATGCCAGGTATGAGTCAAAGCTACTAGGAGTTTTTGGGAGAAGTTATATGTATTTAATTTTGAGCATAGACTTCTAGAAAATCTCTATAGTAGGCTTATGTTATAGTTATGTATACTATGTTAATGGTTTAGTTAAACAAGACTTTTTGAGACGGGGGAATGCCCCCAAGAAGTTGTAAGAGATTATTATCCAAATGAATATTCCATGTTTGTTTATATAAGTTCTTGCATGCTTTTATTATCTACTTAAATGTAATACCCCTATAAGTCTCCTACTATCTTGGAAGCACGCCTTGCATGTGATATCGAAGCTCCTGCATGACTAAGGTTGTCATTCATTAGCTTTAATATTATATGCGGTGGACTGCCACGTTTAGGGTATCCTCCGGGGCATGATAATGCAAGTCATGAATGCAAATGCAACATCAACATTATGTAGATGTGGTTAATAAATGAATACATGAAACAATATCAATAATAACAAAATAAAATAATAATATAGCAAAATAATAGTAAAGTAACTTAAATACCACGATCCACAACATTGTGATGACAAGAATATCATGCTTTATTGGTTTTACATCCCTAGCATAAAGCTTACGGGGATTTTTGTGGAACCACACATGTATGATTTTTGTCATTACATGTTTTATTGTGGTAGAGAGAGAGAGATGTGAGTTGTTTTGTGAAATAAAATTCAAAATTTAATTAACTAAATTGAGTAATAAAAAGTATTGGAAAAGTAAATTTATAAGGAAAATGATGTAAGATTGTGAGTGTCACATCTCGGAAGGTACCCTAAACGTGATAGTCCGCTGCATATAATATTAAAGCTAATGAATGACAACCTTAGTCATGCATGAGCTTCAATGTCACATGAAAGGTGTGCTTCCAAGATAGTAGGAGACTCATAAGGGTTTACATTTAAGTAGATAATAAGAGCAAGCAATAACTTATATAAATAAACATGAAATCTTCATTTAAAAAACAAATTCTTACATCATCTTAGGGGCATTCCCCCATCTTAAATGGTCTTGATTCAACTAAATCATTAACAAAGTAAACAAAACTATAACATAAGCCTACTATAGAGATTTTCTTAGAAGTCTATGTTCAAAACTAAATGCATATAACTTCTCCCACAAACTCCTAGTGGCTTTGGCTCATACCTGACATATGGGGCTCATCGGTGCCAACCAAAGATAATCATAATATAACAAAAAGCTATAGGGGTATAAGCAAATCTAGCTTAGTAAGATAATTCCCATCTACAAGACATTTCCATAAATCAAACAAGTATATAAACAATCATATGAAAATGCACCAAACACATGAGCAAACAAAATACACAAGTTTAACCGAAAACCATGTGTAGCATGGATTTTACGCCCTCCATGTCGGGGGTTGGGAGGTTACAGGCCCATACGACCATCAATACTTGTAGATTTGCTGGCTCCTGCTCGCCCTGTAGACTTTCCAGCTCTTACTGGCCCATGTAGACTTTCCGGCTCCTACTAGCCACCACTACTACTTTCCCGTTTTCCCACACGAAGAATAGTAGTGAAACAAATACAACTCACAAATATGATATGCATGAATTGTTTTCGATATAAATTTAACCAGTTAATGTTGAGTTCAGGTTTAAGGTGATCAAAAAAAATATTCATCATATCAATGCAAGAATCACAATTTAATTATCAATTCCTCTTTCGATATTCTTAACTTATATTCAACTAATCATAAATTCAAATCACACAATAATTTTATCTTTTCTTTATCTTCTAGTGCTACTACCAACAAGCACACACAAGGAAATGTAACTTAGTAAAGGATTAACTCACTCCATGTCGATAGCTCCTAATCGAAGTAGTCTTTCGGGAAAGTGATCTCGGTTCCTTCTTCACCTAAACAAGATGAAATACCCACAATGAGTCTTTCATAGAATTTCTATTCTTGAAAACTCTAAACTATCTTAAAATCGTGGTAAAATCGGATTGGAGGAAATTCCAACTTAAAATGGTCATAACTTACTCATTTTAACTCGGAATTTCGCATATTATATACCGTTTTCTGCCTATTCGAAAAGATCTATCTATTTCTAAAACTATTTCCATCAAACTAAGTCATTTGGGTTTCGAAAAAGTGGTGACCAGATTCACTATGAATTTTCACAAACTTGAATTCCTTCTTTTAACAAAAGCTCATTTTGAAGAGATAAATATTATAATAGTTTGTAAAACCTTTGAAATGTATACACATATATTTATTGACTCATATCAAAATATATGAAGTTAATGAAGTTGTCTCAAACTATGAAAAAGTAAGGTCTTTTAAAGATTTTAGAAAGTGAGAACTTTTCCTAAATTTAATTTCTGTAGTCTTTTTAAATTTCTAAGGAATGATTTTTTTTTTAAGCTTAGTTTCTAACACTTTTTGAAAGTAATAACAATCCTATATTTATAGAAATAATTTCCTTATTTCTTGAGATCATTCCATTTTCATGAAAAAAAATTTAATACTTGATGAAAAAGTGAAGTTTTAGTAAAACTTTTATTTACTCAAAAAGTTCCTTCTATGTATGTTTATAACTCCTCTAGATTTCTTAGAAAAGTTTGTTTAAGAAAATTACTTCCTACTTTTATTTCTAGAAAAGAATCTTTATTTTAAGAAAATTTCCTCATTTATTTTGTTGAGACAAGAATCATTATGTTCATGCATGAATATGAATCATAAAGTTATGAAAACATAAAGAAACATAATAACTTAAAAGAATAAGCTAGTAAAGAAATAAATCAAGTATTGGAACCTTAGCTTCATCAAGGTATCTCGGGACTAAGAATAGACTAGTCCCATAAAGAAAAAGAAAATGTTTTGACTTGATGAGGACAAGTCTAAGACTAGAAAGACTAGTCTTAAAGATAACATGAAAATAAATAAATTGCAAGGTAGTGGATAAATTGCAAGGAAAGCAAATAAATTACAAAACAAATGAGCTTATATGCTCTAAAAGATATATATATATATATATATATAGCTACATAGATATATTTAGTAACATATATATAAAAAGCAACATAAAGAAATTAGATTCATGAACAAAAACGAAGTATGAACCTATTATTGCTTTCTTTAACCTTCATGGTTTAGAAAACACACACTAAGCTCATACTAAGTAAATGAACACTTTAGAAATCTAAAACTATTACCTAGAGAAGAAGTAGAAACTAGAGAAACTTTAGAGAGTTTATGGAGAGATTTTTGGAGAGTAATTTTAGTGTATGGAAGTTGTGAAAGAAATGGAAGAAAGAGGGGCTATTTATAGGAAAATGTGAGGAAATTTGTGTTAATTAAATAAATAAAAATTGAAACAAATTGATGAGGGAAGGGCATGGCCGGTGCTACTTGAGAGAGAGAGGGGGAGTGAATTTTATTTTTTTGTATTTTTGTTCATGAAAAGTAAGATACGAAAGATATGAAGTTGTATTGGAAATAAAAATTGTAAGAAATAGAGATATGGGTTGTAAGAGTAGGTGTAAGAAAAAGTAGAGATAGATGGATAGTGTAGAATAGTAGAAAATAGTGTTATGTAAAGTAGACATAACAATTTAAGTACTAGTAGTAAGAAAATATGCATAATTATGATATCTGATATTTTTAATTATCGAAAAATTATGAAATTAATCTTTTTGAAAATCTTATATTTTTACGAGTCTAATGGTATATTCAGAAATTTTTACTAATCCGAACCTTGGGACATGTTTTTGAGAACTGTGTCCTGTTGTGCTCAAAATGAATCGCGGTTTGACTAATTTGATATTTTTAGGCTTTCTCAAGTTATTAGGAACTATTCTCTAAAATCTTACTAACTTTCGTAAGGTTGCTTGAACGAGAATGCCGGACTTGAACGGTTTCAAAGACTAGGGTTTTGTTGACTTTGGGATTCTAGTTAATTTTCTAATTAGGTTTTAAGCTTAAATTAATCTCAAAACTTTAGGGGTTTATAGTGAGAATAGGTTGTAAGCATGTAAGAATAAGGGTATGGGTGGTTATACTTGTGAATAGTGTGATTAGAAATCAAAAAGTAGATTAGACAATTAAATTACCGATAGTAATGAAAATACGATAAAAATGCTATAATTGAAACTTTTTTAAACTGAAAATTATATAATTGATATGTTTGGAAATCTTATGAAATTACTAATCTAACGGTACTAATAGCATATTTTTGGTATCTCGAGTTCGGGACATGCTTTTCAAAGTCTGCATCTGATTGGGTTCGAAATAAGCAAAAAATTTATCCATCTGATATTTTTAAGCATCCTAATATTATTACGAACCAATGTACACTCTCCACTCATATTTTGACTTCTCGATTTAAGAATACAGGATTGTCGGATCTAAACTAGTAGGATTTCCTAAGGATTTGTTGACCTAGGGTTTTCGGTTGACTTTCCAACTTAGGGTTTAAGCTTGAAATTACCCTAAAAATTAGGGGTTTGCATTATGGGGCTATGACAGTAAAGTTATACACATTAACTTATTCCTTGAATCATTTTCCTTATCTATGCTTTCAAATATTATCTTATTTCTTTTTCTTTTTTCTTTTTATATAGCTTGGCTGATAGCGAGGATGAATCATTGCTCTTCTAATGAACCAAGATATACCCATATTAGTTAGCCTTTTTAAGCACTTTTTAATTTCATTTGCGTTAATTAGTTATGTAGAGGAGTCATGCCTTGCTATTTTGAGGGACCAAGTCTTACTCATACTAGCAACTATTTTCTTTTCTTTTTCTCCATGATTAAATTAATAGAAGAGTCAAACCTTCCTCTTTTGAGGGACTAAGCACTACTCATATTAAACTGAACAAGTTTTTCTTTTGGTCATGGATTATTTAAAATTGATAAAAGGGTTAATAAATTGCTCTTCTGAATGACTAACCACTACCCACATCAACCCTAAGCGCATGATCATTTTCATTTTGATTTTAATTTAGATATAGCACAAGGAAAATTCGTCAAGTTAAACTTTTACTAGAGACTATAAGGCTCTCAAAATGACTAATTAGAAAGCATACAGATCATTTAAACTTTTAATAATTAATTAAGTAAGCTTACTAAGACCTTAAGCCAATCTTAACTCTAAATTGTTAGATTAAATAACAATTAAAGATACCTCACATTGATATCATAGAGTGATTTTAACAAAGTAAATCTAACTCACAAGTAAGATGATGTCGTTCACTAATAGGCTCAATCGAGTTACTCGGTGATTTCATCAAAAACTCAAAAAAATTTGGTCAAAATTTACAGTTCATTATTTTTCCTATGATTTTGGAAAGAAAATGATCAATGAAGCACATATTACTCTATTCTCAATCAATTATCATCAGTCTCAACCCTTCATTTGATCTTGCTTAATCGCTTCCCCCATGCTTAATCTAAACATTGTCATTGTCATGCCCCAAGGGGTACCCTAAATATGACAGCCCACCATATTAAATATTAAGACTTAAATATGATAACTTTAATCATCCTAAAAGTCTCGATATTAGGTGTAAGGCGTACTTCTACGATCGTAGCGGACCAAACTTGGGATCAAGCCATTTAATAAGTTATACATAATAGCAATTAAGAAATTAAATCATAACAATATAACCAAAGTTAAAAAATATAGAGGGTCTTACAAACTTTAAGAGGCATTCCCCTATTGAAAACAACTAAGTCCAACAACGTCCATCTTTGAAATAAATACATTTTTTTATCTTACATGGAAGTCTATATGTACTTCTAACTCTTGACTTCTATCCAAAAGGTCTTACCTGGGTAAAATATCCCCTGGCTCTAACCAAAAGTACACGTGCTGCAAGAGATATCTAACAGAGTATATTCTACGCGCTTAGTGAGTATTATTTTCACAATTAAACGCCCAACAACCAATAGTCAAACTGTTACACCCCAAAAGGTACCCTAGACATGACAGTCCGCCACACTCGATATCTAAACTCAAGTATGATAACCTTAGTCAGTCCATGAGTTTAAACACTGGGTGTAAGGCTCACGTTCAATATATAGGGAGCTATACTTGTAAGCCCCGAAAATTTTAGTAAATAATTCCAAAATGAACTTTTAAAATAAACCCTAAAAATCACTCCAAATTAAAATCGAATTTTAACTAGTCCAAAAACACGAACGAATTCAGAAACTTCTTAATCTTGAGAAAATGAAAATCCTTAAACATAAAATGAGAACTCAACAGTCTTCAAATTCAAAATCACGATGTACAAAAAAAAATTCCATATTTAACTCCGATTTATAAAAACAAGTAATATAAAGCCCAAAAACAAATTATTAAAAAGCAAATAACAATTAACTTTCGAAAATATAACTCAATTCAAGAATTCCGAAAATGTTAAAAGATAATAAATACTTACAAAAATGATATATAAAATAAATTTCTCAAATTAAATATGTTGTATAAACATAAAATATCAGTTTTCAATTTGGCAAAGATCTAAACCGGAAAATCACCCGGAAACCCTAACTGGAATACAATAATGTAAGTCCGGCAATCTAGCGCCCCTAACCGTAGAGGCCGAGATATAGTTTAAATATATAGATTAGCTCATAGTAATATAAGATTGTTTAAAAATATCAGATTGATAAATTTTTTACCTATTTCGAACTCGTTCGGATACAGACTTTGAAAAGCGTGTCCCAGGGCTTGAGATATCAAAAATATACCAATAGTACCATTAGACTCGTAATTTCATAAGATTTCTAAATATCAGTTATATAATTTTTCGGGTTATAAAAGTTACAGTTATAACATTTTTATCATATTTCCATTATTACCGGTAATTGATTAGTCTTTTGCACTATTCATTTTTATTTCATTACAAAATTTTATTATTCTTATAAAGCCTTACATTTTTAGATAAGTATTTTATATGTTATAGAAAATTTTGTTTTTCTAAAATTTAATTAGTTCGGGCTTTTACGAGATCAGATTCTATTTAAGACCCAATACTAAAAATAAAATAAATTAATTTAATAATTGAAAAATATTTAAAAAATATTTATATTTTCATAAAATAAAAGTTTTTGAATTTTTCGGGTTATAAAAATATCATTTATAGCCCATATTCGCGTATTTTGATCGTACCGGTAACATATTTGGTAAAATACTAAAATAATTCAAATAATTATTTAATTTTAATTATGAAAAATCTGCTACAAATATTTGGAATAAATTTTCCAATTTTATTTTATTTTAATTTATCTTATTAAAAAGGTACATTTACAACCCATACCTTCAAGTACACCTTACACATATCACTTCCTTTTCACTTCAATCTTTTTACACTTCATTATATCTATTCATGGCAGATTTTTGACTCCTTTATGGCTGCCATTGTCCTTCATTTACTCCATTTTGACCAAATTAATTATTTTTCCACTCCTTCTTAAAAAGTTACATTATACATTTATTACACAATTCAAATTCAAGTCAAATTTCATCAAACCCTCTCTCCTCCCTCTCTTTTCACGTGCAGCAGCCCCCTCTCCCTTTGGCTGCCCTTGTTTTATTTTTTTTCTCTCTTTTACTCAATTAATACACTCATTTTCTCTCTCTCCTTCATTTACTCACTTTCCCTCTTTCATTCTTTAACCTTTTCTCTCTCTTTTTCCTCTCTTTTCTTCTTCTTCTTGTTCTTGTTTCTTCAAGAACCAAGCTGCCCCCATACCTTCCATTAGCTTCCACCCATATTTCTTGAAGATTTTTAAGCAAATCTTCATCTCAAAGCCTTCATAGGTAATATAGGTAAAGTGTAATGAAGGTTTCATGCATCAAATGACTTTCCATAAGCTTAAAAGCTTAGGATGATGATGCCAAAAAAATGAAACACTCTCTTCTCCACTTTTATTATCTTGTATTTCAATTATTTTCTTGTTTAAAGTTGATATATATTATAGATCTAACTTTTTGTAGCCTTGGATTTTGTTTATGCCATAGATCTTGCTATTTAAGTTATTATTTTTGTTATTGCTTATGATTTATGCATATATTTCTCATTCACATGTGTCATGCATTTAAAACTAGTTTAGAGACTAGATCTAGTGTTTTGTGTTCATAAATGCATTAGATCTTTGTTTATGTTCATGAACAACTTGCTATAGCATGATGATGGTAGGAAAGTTGTAGGAAACTCAAGATCTATTTTATTTTCAACCAAAATAATTTTTGAAAATTCGGATGAAAATGGAATCATATTTAGAAAAGTGGTTTTTCAACTTCAAAATGTATGTTTTTCATTTAAAATGAAGGGTTTAGGGTATAGACAACATAAATGAATGATTTTGATAAGTAAAGTTTAGATCTATGATCATATTATGTGTTGATCTTAGATTTCAACTTAGACAAAAATTGTGAAATTCGTATTGTGGTAAGACCCCTATTTGAAAACCACTTTCCAAGTGTCAACATGTAATTTTTACTTAAGAAAATGAAGGCTTAATATATGTATATCATCAAAACTTCTTTTTATAAGAATCAAAAGTGATTTTCAAAATAAAAATTCTATTTTCGGATTTTGGCCAAGGCCTATTTTAAAAACATGTTTTCCAACTCAAAACTAAAGTTTTTATTTAAGAAATGAAAGGCTCTTAGGATAGGATATGTGAGGAATGGATTTTCATAAGCTTAGATAGATTTTATCAAAAGATATGACAAAAAATAAAATTTCTAAATTCGGATCCCAACCAAGACCAATTTTTAAAACCCACTTATCAACTCCAAAACTCATGTTTCATGTGAAAAATGAAGTATATAGGTAATAGGTATCATTAAGTAATGATTTTTACAAGTTAAAATGAGTTTAGGCATGAGTAATGTGTAAAACAAGTAATGGAATTAAAATGGAAAATTTTGAGTTAGTGATCAAATTGTCAAATTCGTAATTTGAGATGATGCATATGTAATCACTTAGTATTAGAGCTCAAATTGCAAGTTTTATGTGTTAAATGAAGTCCTTAGACAATATATATAGTAAAGCTTCAAATTTTGATGCATTAAACAAGTTTTCTCATAAGATATATGCAAGAAATAAAATTTTCTAAAATTCGGATTTTTGAGTAAATCATATTGGAAAACATATTTGCAAAGTGTAAAATGCATATTTTCGTGTAAGAATGAAGTCCTTAGTGGTTATGTATGATTGATCCCTAATTTTCTAAATATCAAATGATTTTTACTTAAAGGAATCACTCAAAAACCAATTTTTACCAAATTCGGATTTTGGAATCAACCCCACTTGAAAACATGTTTACAAAGTGTAAAATGAAATTTTTTTTTATGTAGAAATGAAGGTCATAAGTAATATATATAATAAAGACTCAATTTTAACAAAAATAATTATATTTTCTTAAGTAATAAATCCAAAACAAATGGAAATGATCAAAGTTAGAAAACTAGATTTTTCAAAAAGTAGTTATAGTTGAAGTCTTGCAAAATAAAGAGTTCCAAAATTTTCTTTTACCAAAAATCATCAAGACCATGCATACATGAAACTCATTTCATGCCATTCATGTTAGGAAATCACTCATATTGCATGTATAGCCAATTTATATAGTAGGAACATTACAAACTCTTACAAAACTATTTTTCGGAAATTGAAATTGTTGCTGCCCTAATCTGATCCGTTGAAGATTCAAAGTTTTCAAAACTTGAAAATAATATTAGAAATAGATAGATCTTTCGAAGTAGATAGAAATCGATACATAATTTGCGAGATTCCGAGTTAAAATGACCAAGTTATGGCCGTTTTAAGTTGGAATTTCCGCTTAGGACGCGAATTACGAATTTGATAGTTCGTATAAAATCTTTTGGATTAGTTTGAGTGGAAATACTTATTAGAGTATTCCTTCCTTTTTAGGTAATCCCAAATTCGACGATTTCCTACCATCGGATTATTATTACTAGAAGACCGGTGATCCAATGGCCGAGTGAGTTTTCTCCTTGTTTTGTTATCTTGATTGTGCTTGTAGTTAGTTGCATTAGATTATAGGAACAAAATAAAAATCGATACGAATGGGGATGGGATATATGATGAGGCCGTGATGAATGTATGCCAAAGAATACTAAAGCATATCGAAACCACGATTTGATTGAATAACTGCACCGTTCATATTATTCCTGTTATATGCGTGTTATTGGTTGGTCACTCTAAAGAATGTATAAATATTTTCCTAAGCAAAAATTAAATTGGTCATGCATCGCATCGGACATATTGCATTTGGTAGCATGCTACTCCTACGCAGGTCAATCGGTATGGTTCATTGTTGCCTCGTTTGGATAACGAGCCCAGTGCCAGAGCTCATTCAGGGGTACTAAGGTACATGTGGATGCATTCTTGGATGAGCCTAGCCGAGTCGAGGCTAAGAGCCGAGGGCTTGGGGACTAGATGCGGTCGTGTAGACTCAATACCATTCCTAACCAAGATACGGAGGGCGTAAATTTGTTCTATGTGTGGGTTCCGGATACCCATGCATAATTGCTTGCTCACGTGTTTGTTCATGCATAGCATATGATTGATTATAACTTGATTGTTATGGTACAAGATTAAGGGATTTCTTACTAAGCTAGTGTAACTTATACCCCTATAGTTGTTTAAATGAACAGGTTATCTCAAGAATGCAAAGTGGGGATTGAATTGGTTGGAACCAGGTATGACTACGGGATTTCGGCAAGGAATACGAATGTTTGAAGTAATCAGCTAGTTTTATGATTTGTCTTGTAATAGTTTATGTAGGGAAGTCTGTGGATGAATGTAATTGAAGTTGAATGATTGTATTTTGAAGTATAGTGATTTGTATCTGAAGTATAGTAAATTGTATTTCCTTTACATTGTTACTCAGTTGTATCAACATAAAATGTATCATTCCGATGTGTCTCCTTTATGTGTTAGACGCCTTGTACATAGTATGGAAGCCTTCGCGTGACTGAGGTGGTCATTCTTAGGCTTTAATATTGTGTGCGGCAGACTGCCACGTTTATGGTACCCTTCGGGGCGTGACAATACTTTGAATCGAAATAGTTTAAGGAGACATACATAGCAATAAGAATGTAAATCATAACAGTTATAACAAGAATAATCTATTACATGATCTAAAGGGCATACCCCCATCAAAATATTAAGAGTCCATAGGTCCACAAAAGTCTCTTACATCAACTATTATATATATAGATTTAGGAGGTTCAACTAGAAGTCTATGCTTACATCTAGGTCCCAACTTCTTCAAAAAGCTCCTTAAGGTCCAAAAGCTGTACCTGAGGAAAGTGGCTTCTCGGAGAGAGTCATAAATATTCATACTGCAATAGGAAACAATAGGGGTATAAGCTTATGAGAGTAGTGAGTTTCACTTCCAAAATTAAATACTTAACAAACAATATATATATCAGGCAAGTTATATTAACAACCATATGAAATGCATAAGCACGTGAGCATACAATACATAAGACTTTCCGAAAATCTTATGTTGAATGGATTTACACCCTCCATTCGAGGTTAGGTGTTTCAGGCTCATACGACCACATATTTCAATTTTTCTCATTTATATTGTGGTTAATACAGGTGCCACCCACACACATTTTCAATTCCGACCATTATGCCAACATTCGAGTTTATAGGCCCCTTGTTACCCAGCTATTATGCCTTCTTCCCACAAAGATATAATAACCTATACAATGTGACTCAGATATGGTATGCATGCCTAATTTGATTATAAGATCATGGCATATTAATTTAACAATTTATGGGCGATCATAGATATGGAAGATACTTCAATTCTATACTAAATCATATAAGTATTTACAACAAGCTCATTTCGATATTCATATCATCAATTCACCTAAGTAGAACTCAAATACACACAATCTAATTTTTATCTGGCCCTAACCAATGCCACTAACGTTACAAGCACAATCATAAGCATATAATTTAAAGATAGTGAACTCACTTTGTCATGGCGTGAAAATCCACTTAATCGTAATAGTCCTCGAGAAGGTCTAGTCCGTATCCTAAGTCTCCTAATAAAAAAAAAAAAAAAAAAAACTCTAATGAGTATTTCTATGAAGTTTGAATGAACTTATAAATTCTATTCTAACAAGTTCGTTAAAATTCGTCTAAGAGGAAATTCCAACTTAAAATGGCCATAACTTGGTCATTTTAACTCGGAATTTCGCATATTATCTACCATTTCTACCTATTCGGCAAGAGCTATCTATTTCTAGAGTTATTTCCAACAAAAAAGGTCGTTTGGTCTATGAATAGTAGGGTCCAAAATACTATACAAATTTCCCATTCCATAAATCAACTCTTAATTTCAAACCAAGCATCATACTAAAGCTTTGATAAATACTTGGCTATCATTATATCTTGTAAGACTCTATTTATACATATATCTCAATATCATGCATGATTCATGGGTGTTGGTAAAGCTATTTCCTGATGTACTTAGATAATGCTTGATAGGATGTATAAGACACTATTTTCCTAACTTTGTTTCTACCAAGTGCATTATGTGTAAGCTCCGGAAAATTTCAGTAGATAATTCCAAACTTTAAAAATAACTCCCAATTAAAACCGAACTTCAACTAGTCCAAAATCTTGAACAAATCCATAAATTTCTTAATCTTGAAGAAAAAGAAAATCCTTAAAAGTAAAATAAGAACTTAATAGTCTTCAAATTATTAAGAAAGTAACTAACAATTAACCTTTGAAAATAAAACCCAATGTAAGAATTTTGAAAAACGCTAAGAGATATTAAATACTTATAAGAATAAAATTTAAAATAAATTCCTCAAATTTAACATGTTGCATAAACATAAAACATCAGTTTCCAAGTTAGCAACGATTTAAACCGAAAAGTCAACCGGAAAACCTGCGCCTACAATTCCCAGGAAACCATAGTAGTTTAAACCCGGCAATCCCGTAATCCTAAACCAAGGAGTCGGAATATGAGTAAAGGGTGTATTTTAGGTCGCAATAATACTAGGATGCTTTAAAAGGTAAGATTAGCGAATTTTCAATCTATTTCGAATCCGATCGGGTACAGACTTCGAAAAGCGTGCCCCGAGATTCAAAATATTAAATATATGATATTAGTACCGATAGATTCGTAATTTTATAAGATTTCCAAATATATCAGTTATATAATTTTTCGGGTTATATGTAAACTCGATTTTTCTAGTAACCGAGTAAAACTTCGGAATTCAAAAACGAAAACCCTAAACAAGATTAGAATGAGCAACCTAGGAACCCTAGATCCGGCTTTTCTTCGATTTCAATTTATAATAACCTCTATAAAATAATTTAATGTGAATTATTGTTTTAAAGTATATTTCAAACCATAAAAAGTTCAGATCTCGAAAAATTTTCTATTCTGGACCTTCCCAAGCTCTATTACGGAAAAGCGAGCCCCGAAACTAGAAATTCAGAACAATATTCCAGAATACTCTTTAAAACTGAAATTTTATAAGGATTTCAAAAATATGCGTTTTATAATTTTTCGAGCTATAAAAATTACAGCTATAGTCTTTTCCTGTATTTTCTTTACTACTGGTAAAGTAAATGTCTTGTCTACTATTTATTACTATTCATAAGTACAACCTACTACACACACTACCCATAACCTATTTCTTACATCCTTACACCCTACTCTTACAATTACATCACTTTCTTACAAATTACCTTCCCAATATGTCTTTACTATTGGTAATGTAAACCGATGTTGTGGTTTATCATCTAGTTCATGAATTAATTCTAATGTATGTTTTGCATCCTTTCTTTGAACTTTGTAGTGGAAGATTTACATCTTCTCTTGATTTCATGTATTTCGTTTTGCATATTATAAAGTTCTTATTATTGATTTTTATTTCAGTAGAATTTAAATAATTCTTATATACGTTTTTATTTCCGCACTTCTGTGTTCTATATTTCCGATCCTTTAGGACCCGAGAACCAAGCGATACCTGAACCACCTAACCAAGGGAGAAATGCTTCAATAGAGATTGAACGGCTTACTAGTCAGATAAGAAGCTATATGCAACAGAGTCAAGCCAGTTCAACGTCTACACCCGTAACATATGTGCAAGAAATGACGCAAGATGAGCCACCATCACCTCAATACCACCAAAGCCTCTTACCATGCTTCATAAAGTGTAACCAGTATTTCAACGAAGCTTTTGGAAAACCAAATGAGGCAGAGGATTGGTTGGCACACATTGAGAGGTCCTTTAATGCTTTTGAAGTACCACACCATATGAGAGTCAATTATGGGACCTATATGCTCCGCTTACATGCCCGAGTATGGTGGGAGTCTAAGGAAAGAGAGTTGACGCCTCCAGTTACATGGGAGATGTTTAAATATTAGTTTTTGGATAAATATTTCCCCATGAGCTTAAGAGTTCAGTACAGTGTAGATTTTCTTAATATAACACAAGGAGATCGTAGTGTGGAATAGTATGAAACCGAGTTTAGTAGATTGTTGTAATATGCTCCGGAATCATATAAACAAAGTGAGGAACTCAAAAGACAAGTGTTTCTGAATGGTTTGAAAGAAGACCTTCGGACTCGATTGGAGGAATTTGATATAAGGAGTTATCAGGATTCCTAGAAAGAGCACAGGTAATAGAAAATGCTCAAAGGAGGAGGCAAGAAAGGAATAATAAGGAAATGGGGTTTTATGTTGCAATGATCTCAAGTCAAAAAGTCGGAACACTTTACTTGGATGATGACCCAAACAAGGAAGAAGACACAATATTGGATAAGATACAATGTTGGAGATGTAAGAGAAAGCATTACCCTATACGGTGTCTACAACTTCAATTCAAGTGTTACCTTTATGGGGACCCTAGTCATAAAGTTGAGAAGTGTCCTAAAAAGATGACCACCGAATGCTTTCTTTGCTCAAAAACGAGACATTTGGCTAAAACATGCCCTGAACGGGATAACTTGCATGTTGCTTCACTGGATCTACCAAGGAAGAAGAGAATAAGATATAACAAGAATAAAAGCAACAAAGGAAAAGGAATCGAAGTTCTTCAGGAACATTTTCATCCAGAAATCTAATCTATAACCCTCACACATATGTAGTGTATGAAGAAGCTAGTGATGAGGAGCTGGAGTCCTTTGCCATGGAAGGAAGCGAGGATCAAAGATGCAACTCGGTATCAAGTTAGCGCTATACCTTTAGACTATCGCATATTCTTTCCTGCCAATAAAATCAAGGAGATAGGCTGTTAGAAATACCTTTGGATTAAATAGCTAGACTAAGGATAGAAAAGCTCGAGACCATTAAAAGCTAGAATGAGCCAATGATGGAAACTAAAACAAAACTCGATTAAATTCGAATTCCAAGACAACCCTCAAATAACCTCGTGTAAATGAAGAACTTTGAAAGATTGAAAATCTATGATGATTGTTACATAAAAGCTAAAACTTCATAAATCAAATCTCAATTACCAAACTCCATAAGATCTTCACAAGTAATAAGTATATAATAAAGCAATGAGATTCTTGATTTCAACCCCATCAAGATGATCACGATGATAAGAGTTTAAAACGATGATGACCATATTGTTTAAGGAAATATAATGATTATAAAGCACAATATTGTATATATAGCTACATAAAAATGGAGAAGTGAATCCATAACCTTCGTTGGTCAAAGTAATCGAGACATGAAAGGTCGTGTTGTTACGAGTCGTCTAGTGTCGGTCGAGTCAAGTCGTCTGTGGTCTCGAGTCAAGTCGTTTGTGGTCTCAAGTCAAGTGCGTATCGTTCTCCAAAAGAGTCGTGTAATGCAGGTTGGAATCACTAAACCAAATCTTATTAATTTGTATGTGCTATATTTTGTAAAATATCTATCATACAAAATTTAGAAATGATACAAACCAAAGCATAAACCGGTGCTAGAGATATAACTTGAGATTCACAATCTTTTCTCGACAAACGATACACACGTAACAAGTTTTGCGGACAAAACTTTCTCTAAGGTGGGGAGGATGTAAGCCCCCGGAAAATTTCAGTAAATAATTCCAAGATGAACTTCGAAAATAAACCCTAAAAATCACTCCAAATTAAAACCGAACTTCAACTAGTCCTAAAACACGAGCGAATCCGGAAATTTCTGAATCTTGAGAAAAATAAGAATCCTTAAAAACAAAATAAGAACTCAACATACTTCAATTCCAAAACCACTATGTACAATAAATTTTATACGTAACTCCAACTTATAAAATCGGGTAATATAGAACCCAAAAACAAATTATTAAAAAAATAACGATGAAAATTTCGGAAATAAAACTCAATTCAAGAATTCTGAAAACGATAAGAGATATTAAATACCTACAAAAATAAAATTTAAAATAAATTTCTCAAATTAAATATTATATAAACATAAAACGTCATTTTCTAAATTGGCAAAGGTCTAAACCGGAAAGTCTACCGTAAACCTGAGTCAACAAATTTCCAAGAAACCCTAGTAGTTTAGATCCTGTAATTCCATATTTCTAAACCAAGGGGTTGGAATATGAGTAAAAGGTGTAGTTGGTTCGTATTAATACTAGAATGCTTTAAAAGATAGGATTAGTGAATTTTCGATTTATTTCGAACCCGATCGCGTACATACTTTGAAAAGCATGCCGCGGGGCTCGAAATATTAAATACACAATATTAGTACCATTAGACTCGTAATTTCCTAATATTTCCAAATATATCATTTTTATAATTTTTAGATAACTAGAATTATTTGATTTTGCGATTTATTTCGTATTTTATTACTACCGGTATTTAACTGGTCTTTTGGTATTATTCACTACTATTCATTACACAATGTTATTATTCTTATAATATAAACCCAGTTTTCCTAGTAATCAAGTAAACTTCGACAACCGGAAAACAAAAGCCTAAACCGGTTTAGTTCAAGCTTTGTGAGAGAAACCTAGAAACCCTAAATCTGGCTTTTCCTCGGTTTCATATCAAAAGAACTTTTATAAAATAATTTAATGTGGAATATTGTTTTAAAGTATATTTTAGACCATAGAAAGTTTTGATTTCGAAAAATTTCTATTATGGGCTTTCTCGAGCTCCATTACGGAAAAGCAAACCCTAGAACTAGAAACTTAGAAAAAATTCCATAATACTCTTTAGAACCGAAATTTTATAAGGATTTCAAAAATAAGTTTTATAATTTTCCAAGCTATAAAAATTACAGTTATAGCCTTGTTTCCATATTTTCTTTGCTACCGGAAAGTAGATGTCTTGTCTACTATTCATCACTATTCATAAGTACAGCCTACTACACACATTACCCATAACCTATTTCTTACATCCTTACACCCTACTCTTATAATTACATCACTTTCTTACAAATTACCTTCCCAATATGTCTTTTATCATTTAAATTACCTTAATTAATTTCAAATCTTACACAACACAACTCAAACAACTCCACTCTCTCTCTTTCCCCTAGGAGCCGGCACAACACCCCCTATTTCTCCCTCTAATTTGTTTTATTTTATCTCATCTTTATATCAAACAAACCTTAATTCCACTTAATATAAATAATCCTTTTCTTTTCTCTCTCTTCATTTCCATTTCATTTGTTTCAAAAACTCGAAAAACTCTCTTCTCCTCTCCTCCCCCTTGCTGTGACCTCCCCTCCCATTTCCCACACACACACTTTGTTTTTTCTTCAATTTTCTTATTCCATACAACAAGTAGGTAAGAGAGCTATACCTTAGGATCTTGAAACATGTAATGGCAAGTTCATTCATGTGTGATTCCGCACAAAATCCCCATGAGCTTCAAGCTAGGGAAGTTGATATACTTGAGCATGAGATCCTTGCCATCACAATATTTTAGATCTTGTTATTTTAGTTATTATGATATTATCTTGTTTTGTTGTTAAAGTATGTTGTTATTATTAGTGACTTGTGCATATATTCATCATTTATTCATGATTCACATAACTATCGTAGTATTCATGTACTTATGACTAGCTTAGTAGACTAGATCTAGTTGTAGTTCATACATGCATTAGACTTTTGTTTTATGCTCTTAGATAACTTGTAATAGCTTAATGATGGTAGAAAAGTGTTAGAAAGCTCAAGATCTATTTTATTTTCAACAAAAATCATTTTTGAAAATTCGGATGAAAAATGAACCATATTTAGAAAAGTTATTTTTCAACTTCAAAATATGTATTTTTCACTTAAAATGAAGGGCTTAGGGAATAGATAACATAAATGAATGATTTTGATGTGTAAAGTTTAGATCTATGAGTTTATAGTTTACTACCATGGATTTCTTTTATGTTTATGTTCATATTAAGTGTAGATCTTGGTTTTGAACTCAAACAAAAATAGTGAAATTCGTATTTTGACAAGACCCTTATTTAAAAACCACTTTCCAAATGTCAAAATGAAGTTTTTACTTGAAAATAATGAAGGCTTAATGTATGTATATCATCAAGACTTCTTTTTACAAGAATCAAAGGTGATTTTCAAAAGTTATTTTCAAAATAAAAATCTCATTTTCTGATTTTGGCCAAGGTATATTTAAAAAACATGTTTTCCAACTCCAAAATGAAGTTTTTATTCAAGATATGGAAGGCTCTTAGGATAGGATATGTAAGGAATGAATTTTCATAAGTTTTTATAGATTTTATCAAAAGATAGGTCCAAAAATAAATTTGGTAAATTCGGATCTCAACCAAGACCAATTTTGAAAACCCATTTATCAACTTCAAAACTCATGTTTTATGTGAAGAATGAAGGGTATAGGTAATAGATATCATTAAGTGGTGATTTTTATAAGTTGAAACGAGTTTTGATGAGATTAATATGTAAAACAAGAAGTAGAGTCAAAGTGGAAAATTTTGAGTTAGTAGTCAACTTGTAAAATTCGTAACTTCGGATGATGCCCATGAAAACACCTATTACCCAAGTTCAAAATAAAATTTTTATGTATTAAATGAAGTCCTTAAGTGGTAGGTATAGTAAAGTCTTAAATTTTAATGCATTAAACAAGTTTTTCCCAAGTAATCATTCAAAAAGTGGATTTCTAAAAATTCGGATTTTTGAGTAAATTCTATTTGAAAACATATTTACAAAGTGTAAAATGCAAATTTTAATATAAAAATTAAGTCCTTAGTGGTTATGTATGATCGAGCCCTAATTTTCTAGATATCAAATGATTTTTACTTAAAGGAATTACTCAAAAATTAATTTTTACAAAATTCGGATTTTGGAATCAACCCTATTTGAAAACATATTTACAAAGTGCAAAATGGAAATTTTTATGTAGAAATGAAGGTCATAAGTAATAGATATAATGAAGACTCAATTTTAACAAAGATAATTATATTTTCTTAAGCAATAAATCCAAAACAAATGGAAATGATCAAAGTTAGAAAACTAGATTTTTCATAACTAGTTATTATTATGGTCTTGCAAAATAAAAAGTTATAAAATTTTCTTTTAGCAAGAATCATCAAGATCATGCATACATCAAACTCATCACATGCCATTCATGTTAGGGAATTATTCATATTGCATGAATAATTGATTTGCCAAGTAGAAACATTCCAAGCATTTACAAAACTATTTTTCGGAATCAGAAATCGTTACTGATCAGATCTGATCCCTCTGTTTTGTGATTTAAATATTTTCAAAACTTAAATATAATATTATAATTAGATATATCTTTTGAAGTAGATAGAAATTGATATATAACTTGCGAAATTCCGAGTTAAAATGACCAAGTTATGGCCGTTTTAAGTTGGAATTCCTGCTTAGGACGAGAATTACGAATTTGATGGTTTGTATAAGATCGTTTGGATTAGTTTGAGTTGAAATACTTATTAAAGTATTTCTTCCTTTTTAGGTGAGCCCAAAATCGACGATTCCCTACCACCGGATTACTTTTACTAAGAGACCGGTGATCTAATGGCCGAGTGAGTTTTCTTCTTATTTTGTTACCTTGTTTGTGCTTATAGTTAGTTGCATTAGAATTATAGGAACAAGATAAAAATCGATATGAATGGGGATGGGATATATGATGAGACTGTGATGAATGTATGCCAAAGAATACTAAAGCATATCGAAACCACAATTCGATTGGATAACTGTACTGTTCATATTATTTCTGTTATGTGTATGATATTAGTTGGTTACTCTAAAGAATGTATGAATATTTTGATCTAAGCAAAAATTAAATTGGTCATGCATCGCATCGGATATATTGCATTTGGTAGCATGCTACTCCTACGCAGGTCGATCGGTATAGTCCGATGATGACTCGTTTAGATAACGAGACCGGTATCAAAGCTCATTCATGGGAACTAAGGTGCATCGGGGATGCATTCCATGTGTGAGCCTAGCCGAGTCGAGTGCTATGAGCCGAGGGCTTGGGGACTAGCAGCGGTCGTGTAGACTTCAATACCATCCCTAACCCAAGATACGGAGGGCGTAAACCCGTTCTATGTGTAGGTTCCGGATACCCATACATAATTGTTTGCTCATGTGGTTGTTCATGCATAGCATATGGTTGATTATAACTTGCTTGTTATGGTACGGAATTAAGGGAATTCTCACTAAGCTAGTGTAGCTTATACCCCAATAGTTGTTTAAATGAATAGGTTATCTCAAGAATGCTAAGTGGGGACCAGGATGGTTGGAGCCTAGAATGACTTCGGGATTTCGGCAAAGAATAAGAATGTTTGAAATTATCAACTATATTTTATGATTTGCCTTGTAATAGTTTTATGTAGAGAAGTCTTTGGATGAATGTAATTGAAGTATAATATCTTTTGTATTTAGAGTATAGTAAATTGAAATTCCTTTACATTGTTACTTAAGTTATATCAACAATGTATCACTTCGATGAGTCTCCTCCATGTGTTAGACGCCTTGTACATAATATGAAAGCCTTTGCGTGACTGAGGTGGTCATTCTTAGGCTTTAATATTGTGTACGGTAGACTGCCACATTTAGGATACCCTTCAGGGCGTGACAATTACTATTTCACTATCTCTACTTTTTCTTACACCTATTTCTTACTACCCATATACCTATTTTCTTACTTTTTATATTTCCAGTACATCTTATATCAAATCATATCTTATATATTAATTACTTTCTTACAAAAATTACAAAACAAAACAACTCCTCCCCCTCTACACTTCCAAAACCAATGCCATCCCCTCTCTCTTCCTTTCAATTATTTTTCTTTTTCAATTTATTTTATTACATCAAAAATTCACTCCAAAAATTCTATAAATACCCCCTTCCTCCTTCATTATTTCACACACTCATTTTACATAACAAAACTCTACCAAAATACTCTCTCAAAACCTCTCTCCAACCATTCCCTCTCAAAATACTCTCTACCCATTTCTACTCTTCAAGAAAAATAACAAAACCCATCCATCTCTTTTCAAACTTTCCATTCAAGCTTAGGTAAAAATTCTACCTATATTCTTTATCATGTTCATGCAACTTAGCATGAGCTTAGTGTATGTTTCTTAGGCTCATATGAGTTAAAGAAGCAACAATATGTTCATGTTTTGTTTTGTTTATGTTCCTATTTTACTTCATGTTGTTGTTATTATTGTTATTATTTTTGCTTTAATCTAACTTATATAGTATTATGTATACTATGTATATATATTTATTTAGAGCATATAAGCTCATTTGTTATTTATTTATTTTCATGTCTTGCAATTTATTTATTTACTTGTTTTATGCAATTATTAAGACTAGTCTTTCTAGTCTTAGACTTGTCCATATCAAGTCAAAACAATTCTCTTTCTTTTCTTTTCTTTTGGGACTAGTATATTCTTAGTCCCAGGTTGCTTTGATGAAGCTAAGGCTCCCAATACATGACCGAGATACCTTGATGAAGCTAAGGTTCCCAATGCTTGAAAATTTTATTATGTTTATTTACTTACAAGTATTTCTTTCTATCTTATTATGTACTTTTACATTGCAACATATTCATGCATGATTAGAGTATTGTTTTCTTAAATAAAAATAAAAATGGGTTCTTTCTTAAATAAAGAAAAGTAAACTAGATTTCTTAATAAAAAGAAATTTGAACAAAAGGATCTAAGTTTTGTTTTTAACTTTTCAAAGGATAAATTAATCATAATTTCTAGAAGAAGTAGTAATGTGGATTTCTTCAAAATAATAAGAAGAATTCTTTTCTAAACTAAACTTAATACTCCATAGAGATAAAATTTTTAGCCTTGAACTTAAGATTTTAACTCAACCATATCTTTTATAAGACTTAAATAGATTCATTATAAACTTTGAAAATCACATACTATGAAAGCATCTTCAAAACTTCAATTTTATAATTGTTATTCTCCTTTAAAAAATTAGAATGAAATTTTACTAAAGTTCTAATGTTAACAAATTCTTTATGAAGAAAGCTTTTCTTATAAACTTGTCTAAAGGAATTATTCTACCATTTAATAAATATTAAGAATAAAACAAGTTTTTCAAACCAAGATAAAGTCAACTCGCTATTTTAAAAACCAACTTAGAAAAATAGAATTTGCCAAGGAAGTAAAGTTTTAAAGGTATATCCATTTTCTAAAGAAGAGAAATGATATAAAAATAAAAGAAAAACATACATTTAACACTACTTCAAATATTTGACCACATTAAAAACTTAAAGGATATTTTGAAAAGCTTATTTTTCAATCACTAGAAATAAAGTTAGTAGATAACTTAAAGGACCAAAATTTTTGAAAATGAATCTACTTTTGAAAAGTAAGAAAGTGAAATTACAATAGGAAAACATTTACTCATAACAACTTAAATATATTTTTGTTTTCCTTCTAATAATTCAAAAAGGAGAAATCCTCAAAAGTTTTATCTTTTAAAACCATCAAAGACAAATTGTTTATGAAATATCAATGTCACGCCCCAAGGGGTACCCTAAACGTAACAGTCCGCCACACTTAATATTAAAGCTTAAGTATGACAACCTTAGCTACTCCCAAAAGCTTTGATATTAAGTGTAAGGCGTGCTCTCACAATTTTTAGAGGACGGTACATGGAATTATGAAGCTTAAGAAGATATAATAACATATTAAGAAAAGAGGATTCATAATAAACATTTATTCATATCAATGGTTTTACAAACTTAGAGACATTTCCCATGATCACTATTCTATTACAAGATATTTGTACATTATTTCTACTACTAAACTTCATCTAGAATTTCCTTTATCCAAAAAGAAATTACCTGCCCGCAGGGTCCTCGTGGCCTTAACCATAAATAGAGAAACTGCAAAAGATATCTATAGGGATATAAGCTAACAGGCTTAGTGAGAATTATTTCCATAAATAACTTCTTATAACAAAGTTTCAAACAAGTTAATAAAGCAAACAAATGGGATGCAACATACACGTGGGCAAACAAGGCATATAGTTTTCCGAGAACTATATGTTGAATGGATTTGAGCTCTCCATTCGGGGTATGGTGATACATAACCTCAAACAAGTAGTTTTTAATAAAAAGTTTTATGCTTTCAATCAATATCGCCAAGCACATGAAGTCTACTTGAATTGAGCCTTGCTTTTGGATCTTTCGCCAAGCATTTCCTTTTTCCATAACGCTGCCAAGCAATCGCTTTCGGATCTTCCGCCAAGTGTTGCTTTCGACATGAGCTTACTATCCGTCTTACCCAAGGATAATAACCCAAAATGCAATGTGACTCACTTCGTGGTATGCATGAATACATTTATTTACAATATTATATCATTATTATTATCAAGTTTAAGGTGATCAAGGCATTTCATACAAAGCAAGTGTTATACTAAAATAAGCATTTAAATCAATTCCGGTCTCGATATTCTTAGGATTCTTTCAAAGAATTAATTAACATACATATCCATTTTCCTTTTCCTAACTCTAATGCAACTAAATTACAAGCACAACAAGTATAGCATTTAACGGAAATAAACTCACAACGCCATGTCGACTATTCATCTACACGGATGAGTCGTTCACACACTCCTCTTAATCGAAATAATCTTCGGGATATAGGTATCCTTCCTCGGAGTCACCTAGCCAAAGAAAATACCCACAATGAGTATTTCTTGATGATTCTCTTGAATTTGACAAAACAATGTCAAAAGAACATTAAAGTTCGTATAAAGAAATGTTCCAATTTAAAATGGCCATAACTTGATCATTTTAACTCGGAATCGCGCATGTAATATACCGATTTCTACCTACTCAAAAAGATCTACCCATTTCCAAAATTATTTTTAACAAACAAGGTCATATAGGCTCCGAAATAGTGGTGACAAAATTCACTACGGATTTTCCAACACAAAACAACTTTGGTTCAAGAAATCAAAAATTGTTTGATAAATACTTAGTTATCTATATAGTTGAAAAATTTCCCTTTTTATGGTTACTCAGCTCATATTTATTCATGCTCAAGTGTTTGTTATCCATTCATGTTGCTTAAATAAAATCATGTTGGTTTTGGAGTTTTTAGAAAAATATAGCTTACAAGAATTCATTTTTGTTGGTCTCTTAAAATGAATATTTTGTTTCTTTTGTTTTTTAAAAAAAAAATGTTTTATGTTGGCTTATATATATATCCAAGTAACTTTTTGAAAGTAAATTTTCTTCCTTCTAAGTTTTCTATACTACTTTGGAGTTTTTAGAAAATACACTATTCTTCCTATTCATTTTTCTTGTACAAATTCCTTTGTCTATTTGCTTGCAAAAATCTTTATTTGAAAAATTCTCATCCTTTCCTCATGTTTTATGTTTTTCATAGAAATCATCCATGCATAAAAATTTATTTGCTTTATAAAAACAAAGTGGAACAATATGTGACTTAAGAAACTTTTTATAGTAAAAGTAGTTTCTAAAATTTGTAGTGGGTTCTTTTTGTAACTTGACAAGAAATGATTTAATTTAGAATATAGATTTTATTCTTTACATAAACTTATTTCTAAGTGACAAAATCTTCTTTTGTTTATTATTTTTAGAAATTGAAAATTTTGGACAACAATCTAAATGAACATGATTTATGAGAAATAATAGTAAACAAAAATAACATAATAATAAAGTCAAGTATTGGAGTCTTAGCTTTTTCAAGGCTCCCGGGACTAAGAAGTAGACTAGTCCCAAAAATAAAATGAAAGAAAGAAAAATTTTTTTGACTTGATGATGACAAGTCTAAGACTAGAGACTAGTCTTAAAATAACAAGGAATAAATATATAAATTGCAAGGGAAATAAATTGCATTTCATAAAAGTAAATAAATTGCAAGTGAGCTTATATGCTTAAAGCATATGTATATATATATATAGATAATAATATTTAGATATAGTAACAATAATATGAACAATAATAATAACATAAAACTAAATAGATTTTTCATGAACAAGAACAATACATGAACAAAATGTAGCTTCCATGACTTGTAGTCTTTGGAAACTCACACTATGGTCATGTAAAGTTACATGACATGAAGAAAAAGAAAATAATATAAGATAGTTACCTAAAGAAAATTTTGGTGGTAGTATGTGGTTATGGGTTTTAGTTGTTGGTGGAAGTTGTTTTGGAATTATTTGGAGGGAGTTTTGGGATGGTAGTTGGAGAGAGTTTTGAGAGGAGAATTTGAGAGAGTTTTATTAAAAAACTTGTGGGTAGTAGTGGTGTGAAAGAAGTGAAAGAGGAGGGGGGTATCTATAGGAAAATGTGGAGGGAATTTTGTATGATTAAATTAATGAAAAATTAAAACAAATTGAGGGAAGAGGGGGGGATAGGCGTCGACCACATGCATTGGGAGAGGGAGGTGATTTTATTTTATTTTTTACTTTTGTTAAGTAAAAGAAGTAATATGTAATGTAGATGTGAAATAAAGTTATGGGAAAGGTAAAAAGTAAGGGTTATAGGTTATGGAGTGTGTAAGTGTAGATGTAAGAAAAAGTAGAGAGAAAAGAATAGTGTAGAATAGTAATGAATAGTTTAATGTAAAGTAGATATGACTAATAAAGTACCGGTAGTAAGAAAATACGCGTACAAATGTGATATTTGTTATTTTTACTTACCGAAAAATTACGAAATTGATATTTTTGAAAACCTTATAATTTTACGAGTCTAATGGTGTATTTGGAATATTTTTACTATTCCGGGGTTCCGAACACGTTTTTTAAGAATCATGTCCGATCGGGTTCGAAACGAGTTGCAGTTTCACTAATATGATCTTTTTATGTTGCCTTAGCTATTTCTGCACTATTCTATTCTAAACTTCTACTTATGCTCATCGAGTTTCTTATTCGGGAGCGCTGGACTTTGAGCTATCACGTCTAACTAAGGTTTTGTTGACCTTTAGAGCTCCAATTGTGTCACGCCCCGAGGGTACCCTAGTAGATGTAAACAAGTCTCACTTGAATATTATCACTAGATTACCTTTAGAGAATGACAGGTTTTCAAAATAACAGGATATTTTAGTTGCTTGATAAGAAATGACAAATACATGAAAGAAATAAACTGGTGAATAACTTCTATCTTAATCATAAAATATCACAGAACTATTATAAACAAAGTATTCTTCTTGAAGCTCACAACTGAGACAATAGTACTAACTAATCTATTCTAAGAAAACATAATCATTATTCCCAAATATAACCATAGACTTCTAGCTCCTAAGCTCTTACCAGAGCCATACTCCTAAAAGTGACTAACCAAGGTCGTAGGGTAAACCTGAAAACACTATTGGAGTATGAGCGAAACCACAGCTCAGTGAATAACCAGACATATTATACATCACACAAGTCATTAGCAAATCATATGCAATGCAAGCACTCAATCATATGCACAGATACAAGCTTGGATGATCTACAATCCAAACAGGAAAAAGATTTACGCCCTCTTTTTAAGGGTTGAAGAACCATTACTCCATGACCCACCTACCCAGGAGAGACTAAGTTTACAGGAGAATCAACGATTTCTCGTTTTAGGGTTATCACTTTGAATATAATCAATTAAACTAACCATCTCCTGCATCCACCTTAGAAACTCCCTAAGTATTAATCATTTCAAAGTGATACTACGGGTGGTGTTCTTCGGTGCCACTTAGTTCCCGTAGAACCAATAGAACAAAGAAAACCTTGGAAGAACTAACACATTAGAACAACTAAGAATTAACAGAGAACCGAAATATTAATACGTAGCAGGCTGTCATCCCTTTATATATGCAATGATGCCATTCATGCAATGCATGATCAGATTATTTTATTAAGTCAATAGTTCTTATTCAATTTCATGGTGATCATACATTACACACAATCATCATCATACTGCTTCACCACATCAAATCATTGTATTATCACTTTTTATAAGGATAGATTAACAATCATACAATCAAATCACAACATACTTTCAACAAAATATTCGTTTAATTATCCTTGCATTATATATTCATCTATTTACAAGCACAAACAGTACAATATGACTGAATTACTCACCTGCTCATACTGACTCAATCGTAATAATCAGCTGGAAGATCTTCTAGTGTATCAAAGTCACCTAGTAAGATGAATAAAGTATTCATCAATATAATATAAATTGTATAACTAAATTCTTATATGTGGCTAGTGTCCTAAACTTGATATTTATCAAGCTTTTGGTAGTTATTAATATTGATTTTATGTTATTCTATACCAGACTTAATATAGAAAATTATATTTATTTTTTATTATTTAGTGTCTTCATGTTTCTCTTATTTTATCTCATATAATTATTTTGTCATTTTTAGAAGTCACATTACTAAAAAATTTAGCTTATTTCAATTTCCATTCTTACCTATTTTATCTATTTAGAACAAATATTTGACTATTTATAACTTTTATCAATACTTAATATTTTATTTAATTCTAGGGCTTTAAGGACTATCACATATTAATCAAAATATGCTAATCATTTGTATTTACTTAACTACTCACTGAATTATGTATTATCATATATATATAATATATTTTCAGTAGGTTTACTGCATATATATGTATATATATTCTGTTTATTTCAAAACAAGCTTTCGTAGGAAACTTATAGGTGTATGCCGGCTCAAAGCCGCCGGCTTTGAAACCCAGGTGGCGGTGTTGATTTTGTTTTGCATAATAGCTCATATCGATTGCACCAGCTTTGAAAGCTGTTAGCTTTCAACGTACGCCGGTCCTACGCCGCCGGCGTAGAATTCCGAAGTATCCGGCTTTCCTTTATTTTTACGTGAACATAAATTTTACGTAGCTTCTATTCAGTATAAGCCGTTTCTAAGCCGCCGGCCTATCCTTGTAAGCCGCCAACTTTCAATGTTTACACTACTGGCTTATAGACAGTGTTAGCACTGTTCATCATCTTCTTCGATGACCCAATTCATCTTTGTTGAATTTTCCACGTTAAAAACATTATTAAACCGTTCCTAAGTGTTTCTATATCTTATATATAAACACACAACCACTTCTAACACTTCGATTACACATATAATCTTAGATTTCGATCTTACTAAAGTATAATTAGGGTTTCGGATTTTTACCTTGGTTAAGCCGATCCGATGGAATTCGAAGCTTGGATTTGTGTTGATTCTGCTCCTATGATTATCAGAAGTCAGTCCTAATGCTTAAACTTAAAAGAAAATCATTCGAACTTCATCAACTTATCTTTGAACTCGGTTCCAAGTGTTTTTGGTATTGTTTTTCTTTTAATTCGTACTTGGATGATTTGAACGATTTGATTGTTGTTTTTAGGTTACTTTAGCTGCTAATTAAGAGTAGTTTTGTTCTGGAATTTTCAAGAGTATTCAAGGCTTGTTGGTTTCCTCATTAAGAGTCTTAAATGTGTTTACATATATAGAGAGAAGGAGAAGAAGGTTACAGTTGCCATTTGCTACGAATTTTCTTCTCATTTAGCTGAGTTTAATCTGTTGTTTTCATTGTTATTAATGAAGGGTTGAGTTGTCATCTTTTGGTTGGTCATTAGAGTTGATTTGGTTGACAAATTGGTGAATTATTGGAGCAATTTCGGCTCCTCTTCTTCCTTTGAAATCAAGCAGCCACTTGCAGCCGAAAACTTCTCCACCGAATGCATATATATATTAATTAATTATTTTAACTTAGTTTTAGGATAATTTAGCAAGTTATACAGGTACAAACTAGCTAATATTTGAGAGTTTTTGTACAAAAATATGTTTATAAAATTATACAAAACACTTAGATTATCAAATAATACAATTTTAAGTTTTATATTTACGTGATTATTTATTTGTATAATTTTATCTCTTGTGATTAAGGTTTCCTGAACTCATTAGGTCAATTTTTGTTTTAGGCTCCAATAGCTAAAGAAAACGCAAGTTAGAAAAATAGCGTGATCCAATTATTTATTTGAAGTTTAGATCTTAAATTATTCATTGGTTTATGTTTTCGTTACGTATGTATAATCCTAACGGTTTATCTTTAGGTTATTGTTTCTTATCTATAAGCGTAGTTGATTAATTTCTTGATATCGCCCTTGATATAGAGACTAAACTATATATATATATATATATATATCTCTTCAGTTTTTATACCTATCATAAAATCTTATTAGGAGCATTTAATATTAACTAGGAATCTCGAATTTAGGGTTTAGATCCAAGTATAAGCTCATTACTACTCATTGTTCTAATCTCGAATCATTGCTGAGTTCAAAACAATCATTTAATCTTTATATTTATATTTTTCTATTTAGATCTATTTTTAAAACAAGTTTCGGGTTTGAATTTTAAATTTTCTTTTAATCATATCTTGAATTATTCATTCAAGATACGAAATCTCGTTTTTGGTATCAGTTAGGGTTTAAGAAGGTCTTTATTTGATTTCTAAATCCTTTATCTAACCAAATTCCAGGTATTGATCTATTCCTAGACTTTGATTAAAATCTAAGTCTATTAACTAGTTCATACAATCTATTGTAGAGTTGTGTACTAATGTGGAAAATTTCCCAAGGTTTACAGGTTGACTTCCAGTTAGGGTTTTAGGCTTAAACTGATTCAAAAAATTTGGGAGTTTACAACCTACCCCCCTTAAAGAAAGTTTTGTCCTCAAAACTTGGAAAGCCATAACTGCAACTTCAACTGAACTTTGGTACTTGGCTTACACTTCATCCATAGTTCCTTAAGATTTCTCCTTAGACTTTGACTTCCTTATTTTCCATCTTTTGAACTTTTTGACAATTACCTGTAATAGGTATTCTTTACAGGGAAGGTCCTCCCTCAAGAATGCCACCTTTTTATCTCCGAAATTGATCCCTTGACCAATTGTTAAATAGGGATTTGGAATATGTCGCATGTTTCCAACATGTTTAGATAACAATCTAGACTTTTATCTTGTTTTATTACTTCTTAAAAGATCATACGGTAATTACTTCCTACCTTTACGCACACATGATTTCCATTTTGAAATTCCTAGGGTCCTTCTTTTCCGATCAGTCTTAGTTCTTTTGTCTATCTTGTGACTTTCTCATTTCATGAGTCACTCTTGTTTGTTCCTCCAGGGTCCTGAATTGATCTCCTCGATTGTTTGTTATGTAGCATCAAGGGTTCTCCTTTCTTCAAGTTTCCTTGTTAGTTCCCATTGTTGTACTATTCTCATGTCTTGGTTTGTTACGATCCTGACTAGGACTCCTTGCTTTCTTCTCACAAGACTTTGCTAGAACGTTATATTAATCGACTAAGGAACGAGCCAAAATCGATCAGCTTATGCCTTCCTGGAATCTACTCCCTTAGGTAGTCTAGTTCCATTTTTATTCCAGCATTAGCAAAGGCTTCATAAACCTTTTTGTCCTTTGGCGTTCTTTCTTTCTTGTTGACACTTTGTTTCCTCTTATCTTACTACTATCGTTCTTCCAAAACTTTGGTATATCCGAGTTCTTTTCGAATGGGCCGTTACTCCAAGCTACGGGTTATACTCATGACCTTTCTCTTACTTCCTTGATTTTAGCTCTTAAATTCATCCTTTAGTTTCCATATTATTGTTGATCCGTATATTTTCCTTCTATATTATCTTCTTTGTCCTTCGTATCTTCTTATCTTAGCGTTAAACCCTTTTATTCATTTCCTTCAAGGTTGATTTTTAATACCATATCGATCGTCTCCTTCGTTTAAGCCTTGTTTTGAAATTTCGATGTGCAGCTTCTCAATTCCTTTTATTAACTTCTTATACTCAAGATTACATCCTTTGATTATCTCTTTTTCTCTTCAGACTATACCATGATTTTCGTAAATTATTCACTTCTTCAACAGGGTCTTAAAGCGTTACTAGAACTTGTGGGGTCTGTAAAGAGTCCGAGGGTCATTCCTTCTTGATCTGGTCCTTAGTTGCAATCTTAAACCTTGAGAAAACGAGTTCACTCCTTGTAATTGGTCAAAAGATCTTCAATTCCTGGTAGTGGTATTACTCTAGATTGTGACCTTGCTCATCTCTGAAAATCAACGCATATACTTAGGGTTTGATCCTTTTTTCTCCCTTTACAAGCTGAACTTGGCATATTCTATGGGGGTATCCTTGATTGCATAAAACCTTAACTCAAAGTTCTCGTAGTTAATCTTCCAACTTCTTTTGATCTCTTTAAGAACATTCAAAGGCCATTAGTCTTTTTTTTTAAAGTTGATTCTTTTCTTCGGACGTCATCTTATTTATTCGGAACTTTATTGAAAATCGTGAATATCTCCAAGGGTCGGTCCCTCTTCATTTTCTTTTGCGTCATCCCGATAGTCATTCATTCTTGGAACTTTTCTCTCAATTTGAAAGAATGAGACTCCTTTTCTCAATGTTATCTTCACTTCATATAGTTTTATGAGTCCTATGTTCTCCTTGCGACTTTTATTGGAGCTTTATAGGGAAGTAAACGTCTTGTACCATAGATTACTCCTTAATTGTGTCACGAGCGGCTGTATGTCTTTATGTTGTTACTAGATGATCCTTCAACACTTCTTTGAGTTTCATTGTCCTTTCTTGTGGGGATTTCAAATCTTAAAACTTTGACGTTTGCTATTAGTAGTCTTATCCTCTTATCTAGGTCTTGTCAAAAGAATGTGTTGCTTGAAATCCAAGTGAGCAAAAACATTCTGGCTAACTGTAAGCTTCTTACGTAATTGACAAGGAATTATTACTCCTATTCGCATTTCTTCTTATTTATAAAAACTTTAAACTATTGCTTGATATACGGAATAACAACAAAGAGGGTTCAATGCTTACTAGTTCTCATGTCGCAGCTATAGTCTCTATTGCATCCCATGGCAGCCAAATCTTTATCCTCTTCATTTATTTCTTCACTTATCCATTGTCCTTCTAGGTTGTAGATTCGAACTCCTGAGGCAATGGATCCTGATCTGCTTTCACTTCTACTTCCATTTCCTTTCTCAACCCTTACAGGAACAATTCCTTCTGAAGATCTTGTCAGAATATTCCTTCCTTGCGGACAATTGTTGGTGAAATGCCCTTTCTATTTGCAGACATGACAAGTATTTATTCCTTTGTTTGGGCATCTTGATATCTTATGGTCTGCATTTCCCACAGAAGAAACACTTTCCAAATAACTGAAGGCACTTCTTAAGGTAGTGTGCTCCATTGCACTCCAACACTGAACGTCTTTTGTTGTGAACCTTCCACCGTCATTATTGTTATTGTAGTCGTTGGAGATCTTGAATTTCTTTGGTGGAGGAATGAAACTGGATTCTACATAAAACTTCTTCTCAACGATCGGGGTTCCTTCCTCTTCTTTTCTTTCTCTCCTTTTCCTCGCTCCTTCTACTGAGCTCTTTCCACCAATTCTCGAAAATTTCTTATGTCAAATTCTTCTAATCTCATTCTCAAGTCTTCGTCCAATCCTCCTATAAAGACTTGTCTTTTCAATTCCTCACTGTACTTGTATGAATTAGGGGCATATTATAGCAATCACTGAACTCGGTCTCGTATTGCTCGATCGTTCTTCCCTTTTGAGCAATCTACAAGAAGTCTGCACTATATCTTACTCGTAAACTTCCTGGGAAGTAATTCTCCAAGAATTCATGTCTAAACATTTCCCAAGAGATTGGAGCTACCAATTCCCTTTTCTTTGATTCCCACCATATCCTAGCGTTCAGACGAAGCATGAATGTTCCATACTTGATTTGTAGGTGGGGCGAAACTTCATAGGCATCGAAAGACATCTCAATTTGGGACAACCAATCTTCGGCCTCCTTTGGCTTATCATGAGCTCCTTCAAAATAGTGATTGCTTTTGATGAAGTCGGGCAACATGCTTTTATATAGCCTTGGCGGTGGGGGTAGAGGTAAAGGCGTATTTTGCATAGATTCCTCATTGATACTTGTTGTTGCGGTGGTGTTGGCATAGGTGCTGGTACTGTTGTTGGTGCAGCTTAGGTACGGTGCTTGTGTTGGCATGTTTTGCCTAATTGCTTCTAACACGTGGGTCAAATGTCCTAGTGTGGCATGCAAGTCCATCTGAGGTGTAGTGGCTCCTTGAGCGACAGGTTGTTCTGCTTCCACCTCCGGCGGGTTAGAGGCACTTCGCTCCTCTCTTCGTTTACTTCTATTTCGGCTGTTTAAAACTTTCCTAAGTTAGGTTTTATAAAGTTTTGATAACTTAATTAAATTTTTTTCGGAAATTTGCGGATGTAACGGAACTTTAACATAGAAGATAATAAAATTTAAATCAAAACAATTATTGAAATCAACTTGGAGCATAACATAGTTAATTTGAAATAAAGTTCATACATGAAAATAGAAATAGCCAAAGGAAATCACAAAAGGAAAATTACATAGAAAACAATAAAACATTGTTCCGAAAACTAAAGGATAGACTGAGATCGAGGATCTAATCTATGGTTACAAAATTTAAGCTGGACTTCTAGGGATATGCTCGATCTTCTTCCTTCCTGTCTTCTTCCTTCGGGCGCATCTCCAGGATTGCTGCTAGACGATCCTGGGTTCCAGTCCCTATGAATTGGCTAAAATATTTCATCCTTTTCCAAGTTGCCTCCCTTGATCTTTCATGTATGTTGGTCAATTCTTCCCCAGTCAATTCTGGTACTATGTCATGGATAGTTTTCCAAGTAACAGCTCCATCTATCTCCATGTTGTTGCTCTCGTTAGGTGGAGCACTGTCTGTATTCATGGCTAAGTCTTCTCCTTGCCCTCTTCGAGTCTGTTGTCCCATTAAGTAGCGGATGATTCTTTCTTCGGTGCTATTATGGGGTTCCTCATCTCTAATAGCGGTCTGGTTTTCTTCTTCATGTTCCAGTCCTTCTTCATTGTCTTCCTCTGGGTCTTCTTCAGAATCTTCACTCTCTTCTTCCATAGGCTCATCTCTTATTACCGATCCATCTTCTCGTAGACGTAGGGTCTCGTTCATCCCTAGTTGGATTCCTGTAAAGGCAAGCGGCTCAATGGGCACCTAGGTTGGGGGTTGTAGCGCTTCCGATATACTCCATGCCAGTGGAAGATATCGTTGATGTCAGCCTTCATCCATTCAAGATGATCCATCAGGTTATCATGGGCGTAAACAAACATTGGTCCAATCTGGGTCCAAGTTCGAAAATCGGTGAAGTTTGTCCTCCATTTCTCTAAGGACAAATGTTGCTTCCTTCAACATAGGTCTATCTTCAGCAATGGCAGCGATACGTTCTACGGCGTATATCATCTCCAACTCGGTCATTTTCTTTCCTATAGGGCGGTTGTGAATACTCCGTACCACTTCCCTCCATTCAGTTTGCATCATTCCTCTCTTCCAAATTAGGAACATTTCCCGAACGGTCTTAGGTTGTCCTGCTAGGGCAAACTCCTCGCATAAAACTCTAAGCCTCAATCGGTAATCCTCTGGTTTTTCGAAAGGTCCTTTTCGGAAGTTCTTGGCTTGAAGACGGGTCTCATCTATGGTGATCTATGTAAAGGAGAGAGATTAGAAAACTTATTCTACCCATTCTATTTTATCTAAATCTTTCTTGTTTCTATTCGATTCTTCTTAAGTCCAATTCTATACTTATGATTCCTAGGTTCTTAACCATGCTCTGATACCAACTTAAATTGCCCCGCCCTAAGGGTACCCTAAACGTAACAGTCTACCACACTTAATATTAAAGCTTAAGTATGACAACCTTAGCTACTCCAAAAGCTTTGATATTAAGTGTAAGCGTGCTCTCACAATTTTTAGAGAACTGTACATGGAATTATGAAGCTTAAGAAGATATAATAACATATTAAGAAAAGAGGATTCATAATAAACATTTATTCATATCAATGGTTTTACAAACTTAGGGACATTTCCCATGTCACTATTCTATCGCAAGATATTTGTACATTATTTCTACTACTAAACTTTATCTAGAATTTCCTTTATCCAAAAAGCAATTATGCCTACAGGGTCCTCGTGGCATTAACCATAAATAGGGAAACTGCAAAAGATATCTATGGGGGTATAAGCTAACAGGCTTCGTGAGAATTATTTCCATAAATAACTTCTTGTAACCAAGTTTCAAATAAGTTAATTAAGCAAACAAATGGGATGCAACATATACGTGGGCAAACAAGGCATATAGTTTTTCGGGAACTATATGTTGAATAGATTTGCGCCCTCCATTCGGGGTTTGGTGATACATAACCTCAAACAAGTAGTTTTTAATAAAAAGTTTTATGCTTTCGATCAATATCGCCAAGCACATGAAGTCTACTTGAATTGAGCCTTGCTTTCAGATCTTCCGCCAAGCATTTCCTTTTCCATAACGCCGCCAAGCAATCGCTTTCGGATCTTCGCAAGTGTTGCTTTCGACATGAGCTTACTATCCTTCTCACCCAAGGATAATAACCCAAAATGCAATGTGACTCACTTTGTGGTATGCATGAATCCATTTATTTACAATATCATATCATTATTATTATCAAGTTTAAGGTGATCAAGGCATTTCATACAAAGCAAGTGTTATACTAAAACAAGCATTTAAATCAATTCCGGTCTCGATATTCTTAGGATTCTTTCAAAGAATTAATTAACATACATATCCATTTTCCTTTTCCTAACTCTAACGCAACTAAATTACAAGCACAACAAGTATAGCATTTTGTCACGCCCCGAGAGGTACCCTAAACGTGGCAGTCCGCCGTACACAATACTAAAGCCTAGGAATGACTACCTTAGTCACGCAAAGGCTTCCGTATCATGCACAAGGCGTACAACACAACCAAGGGAACGCATCGGAGTAGCGCAATTTATATTGATAACAAATAAGTAACAAGGCAAAGAGAATACTTATCATAAAACATACATATTTCATCTCAGTCTTAGAGGCATATCCTACTCCAGATAAATATACGTCCCTAATCATATAGGTTAGCACATATAAAGATCCTTACAAAATTTCTTCATCGTATGATTTCATATCCTTAATCATCCATCCATGACTTCCTTAATGTCATGATCCTCAAATTTAATCCACGAATATACCTGTTTCAACAAAATCTATAGGGGTATAAGCTACAACTGGCTTAGTGAGTAAATCCCAAAATTCATACTCGAAGTAAATTATCAATCAAGTTTATTATTCAAACATATGAAATGCAACAACCACGTGAGCATACAAGACATATGACTTTCCGGGAATCATATGTTGAATGAATTTACGCCCTTCATTCGGGGTTGGGTATTCAGGCCAATTACAGCCACAACTTTTAAAAACACTTTTATAGATCTTACCGGCTCCTATACGCCATCAAAAATTTGTAGTTATTACAGGCTCCTACTAGCCACCAAAAACTTGTAGTTATTACAGGCTCCTACTAGCCATCAATTTAAGTAGTTCTTACCGGCTCCTACTCGCCACTTACATGATATACCGGTTATGTCTACCACCACTATTATACACTTGTCCCACCAATTGTATAGTAGTGAATGCAATGTGACTCAACATATGAAGTGCATGAATAATTTCTTTAATTAAAGTCTAGTAGTTATTTAATTCTTTCAAGTGATCAATCAATTTCAAACATTTCAAGATATAATCACATACAACTTTATTACAAACAAATCGAGTTTCGATATACTTAGTATTCTTTCAACATATTATCATACACTTCCTTTTGATTTTTCTTAAATTCTAGTGCAACTAATTTTACAAGCACAATCAAGAGTATGAAAATAACGGGGAATAACTCACGATGCCATTGTCGTCTATTCCTCTAAGCGGATGAGTCGTTCACACACTCCACTTAATCGTAATAGTTCTCGGATAAAGGAATCCTTCCTCGGGTTACCTAACCAAAGAAAATACCCATAATGAGTTTTTCTTGAAGATTTTCTTGAATTTTGACAAAACAATGTCAAAGAACGTTAAAGTTCATGAGGGAATGTTCCAATCTTAAAATGGCCATAACTTGGTCATTTTAACTCGGAATCGCGCATGTGATATACCGTTTTCTACCTATTCGAAAAGTTCTATCCATTTCTAAACTTATCTTGGTCATAAAAGGTCATTTGGGTTCCGAAAACGTTAGGTACAGATTTAAAACGAATTTTCTAAACTTTTGCAAAAATCCATTTTCTAACTTAACTCCACTTTAAAGAAAATCCTTTTGTAACAATATAAATATATATTTGATAAATACTTTTGAATATATAGGTATGCTCACTTATATGCAAAAATCCTAATGGTAGTGTCTCAACAATTTATTTCATAAAACAATTCATTTAAACTTTAACTTTGAAGTTTTTGTTTCAAGTATTTAAAGAACTTTATATTTTTCCTAGGTTGTTATAAATGAGTATATTCTTATTTTATTTTCTTCGTTTCCTTTTCAAAACAAGTAAATTTTCCTTTTAATCATTTTTTTTTCATAAATTTCGCTTCTAGTGATAAAAGATCGATTTTTACCAAAAAGTATATTAGGTTGTTCAAAACCTTTTTATAATTTTGTATTTAGGATGGTTTTAGAAAATGAATCTTGTCTTCTTATATTTATTTCTAAAATATAAGCTTTTGCTTTCCAAAACTTGCTCCTTCATTTCTTTTGAAAAGAATCATCTTTATAAAATCCATTATTATAAGTCTTACCTATTTATATTCCTTTGAAAATTAGTTCCTTCTTTTAGAAATTTGAAAATCATTATTTTTCCTAAGTGGGTTCACAACTTGATGAGTTGATTTTTGTCTTAACTTTGAAAACTAGTTTGTTCCTTAGTTTAGAAAAGAATTTAAGTCTTAAACTTTCGATATTAACGATTTATTTTTCTAAAAACTTAGATTACCATAAAATACAAGGAAAATATTTATTTATGTTTTCTTGGTAAAACTATCTTTGTTATTTAAGAAAACTTGAGAAAACTTGTATTATTCTATTTCTAGGTTGTTGATAATAACTTCGTGTTTTGTGGTAAATCATATAATTGGAAACTTAGCTTTGAGCTTATTTAGTAAAACAAGATTCTATTTTTAGACTAGTTGAGACATTAACATTATGCAAATGCAAGTATCATGAGCATATAAAATAATAAGAACATAAGAAAATACTAAAAATAATTAATGAGCAAGAAAATAAAATATCAAGCATTGGGAACCTTAGCTTCATCAAGGAATCCCGATCAAGTATTGGAGCCTTAGCTTTATCAAGGCATCTCGGGACTAAGAATGGACTAGTCCCGAAAGATTAAAGAAAATAAATAAAAGATTGTTTTGACTTGATATGGCCAAGTCTAAGACTAGAAAGACTAGTCTTAATAAAATAAATAAATTGCATAACTTAAATGTAAATAAATAACCAAATGAGCTTATATGCTCTAAATAAATAATATACATAATATACATAATATAAGTTAGATTAGAAGCAAATAATAACAATAATAATATCAACATAATAAAATAGGAAGCTTATGTACAAGAACAAAACATGAACATGTTGTTGCTTTTACTACTCATATGAGTTTCAAAACAACACCATAGTCATGTTAAGTTACATGACATGGATGAATAATAGATGGAAGAAATATTACCTAAAGTATGTAAGAGATATGGAGATGGTAAATGAAATGGGTATTATGTGAGTAGTGATATGTGGTAGATGGTTTATGTATGAGACATGATTTTTGTGAGGAATTGATTTGAGAGAGTTTTGGTAGAGAGAATTCTTGATGAGAGAATTTGTGGAGAGATTTTGAGAGAGTTTTGGTAGTGTAAAGAATTGTGTGAAAGAATGGAAGAGGAAGGGGGTATTTATAGAATTTTTGGAGTGATTTTGGATGTAATAAAATAAATTGAAAAAGAAAAATAATTGGATGCATGGGGGACATATAGGCGCCGGTTTTGCTTTATTAGAGGGGGAAATTGATTTTATTTTATTTGTTTGTGTAATAAAGAAGTAATGTGTAAAGTTGATGTGATTAAAGGTGTATTGGAAATGAAAAAAGTAAGAAAATAGATATAGGTGTAAGAAAAAGTAGAGATAGGTGAATAGTAATGAATAGTAGAAAGGTACTATGAATAGTAGACTAGATAATTAAAGTACCGGTAGTAATAAAAATACGCGTAATAATGCGATATCTGTAATTTTTAGCTACCGAAAAATTCTAAAACTGATATTTTTGGAATCCTTGTATTTTTACGAGTCTATTGGTATAAACGGAATATTTTTAATATTCCGAGCTCCGGGACACGCTTTTCGAGAACCGATCCCGTTTGGGTCCGAAGGTCACTCGAAATTCACGAATCTGATATTTTTATGTTACCCTACGTTATTACGAACTATTCTAGGTCATTAACTTAATTTCGTTTTCTAGGGTTTGGAAATGCGGGATTGCCGGATCTTAAACACTAGGGTTCGTTATAGGCTTGTTGACTTTTAGGGTTCCGTTTTGATTTACGATTTTTACTGAGTTATTCGTAATATCGTATAATTTTTTAGTTTTGATCGTTTTATATTTCTAGCTCGACGTCTATGGTTTATCTTATTTTATTCGTGATTATTTGTTTGTTTTTAGTACTCGGGATCATTTAACCGAGTCTAGGTTTATGAGTTGACTCAGTTTGACTTTTGTTGAAAATTTGGATTTAGTGATTCTAAAATTTTTCTGAAGGATTTAGGATTTTATTATCTCGTTGTTAAGCAGTATTTGGATCTATCGTTTCGATTTGTGTTTTAGGAATCGGGTAGATTATTTAATCACGTACGGACGTTGATTATATCGATAATTGGATTTTATATTTTGATTAAGGGGTTCTTGTTTTCTCAAAATTGAGAAAACTCGTTTTTGTTCTTATTTGGAATTAAGTTTTAACTTGATTCAATTTTTAGGGTTTCGTTTCCAGTGTTTTGACTCGGTCTAGAATCGGGTGTTAATCTCGAGTCGATTTTTTCGGGTTTCAAATTTTGATATTTAAACTTCTAGAATTACTTTTAAGGATTATGTAAATTTTTGGGGGTTTACACATTTAACGGAAATAAACTCACGACGCCATATCGATTATTTCTCTACGCGGATGAGTCGTTCACACACTCCTCTTAATCGAAATAATCTTCGGGATATAGGTATCCTTCCTCAGAGTCACCTAGCCAAAGAAAATACCCACAATGAGTATTTCTTGATGATTTTCTTGAATTTGACAAAAAAATGTCAAAAGAACGTTAAAGTTCTTATAAAGGAATGTTCCAACTTAAAATGGCCATAACTTGGTCATTTTAACTCAGAATCGCGCATGTAATATACCGATTTCTACCTAGTCGAAAAGATCTACCCATTTCCAAAATTATTTTTAACAAAAAGGTCATATAGGCTCTGAAAAAGTGGTGACAAAATTCACCACGGATTTTCCAACACAAAACAACTTTGGTTCAAGAAATCAAAATTTGTTTGATAAATACTTAGTTATCTATATAGTTGAAAAATTCTCCTTTTTATGGTTACTCAGCTCATATTTATTCATGCTCAAGTGTTTGTTGTCCATTCATGTTGCTTAAATAAAATCATGTTGGTTTTGGAGTTTTTAGAAAAATATAGCTTACAAGAATTCATTTTTGTTGGTCTCTTAAAATGAATATTTTGTTTCTTTTGTTTTTTAAAAAAAATGTTTTATGTTGGCTTATATATATATCCAAGTAACTTTTTGAAAGTAAATTTTCTTCCTTCTAAGTTTTCTATACTACTTTGGAGTTTTAGAAATACACTATTCTTCCTATTCATTTTTCTTGTACAAAATCCTTTGTCTATTGCTTGCAAAAATCTTTATTTGAAAAATTTCTCCTTCTTCATGTTTTATGTTTTTCATAGAAATCATCCATGCATAAAAATTTATTTGCTTTATAAAAACAAAGTGGAACAATATGTGACTTAAGAAACTTTTTATAGTAAAAGTAGTTTCTAAAATTTGTAGTGGGTTCTTTTTGTAACTTGACAAGAAATGATTTTATTTTAGAATATAGATTTTATTCTTTACATAAACTTATTTCTAAGTGACAAAATCTTCTTTTGTTTATTATTTTTAGAAATTGAAAATTTTGGACAACAATCTAAATGAACATATTTATGAGAAATAATAGTAAACAAAAATAACATAATAATAAAGTCAAGTATTGGAGTCTTAACTTTTTCAAGGCTCAAGGGATTAAGAAGTAGACTAGTCCCAAAAATAAAATGAAAGAAAGAAAATTTGTTTTGACTTGATGAGTACAAGTCTAAGACTAGAGACTAGTCTTAAAATAACAAGTATTAAATAAATAAATTGCAAGAGAAATAAATTGCATTTCATAAAAGTAAATAAATTGCAAGTGAGCTTATATGCTCTAAAGAATATATATATATATATAATAATATTTAGATATAGTAACAATAATATGAACAAAAATAATAATATGAACATAAATAGATTTTTCATGAACAAGAACAATACATGAACATAATGTAGCTTCCATGACTTGTAGTCTTGGAAACTCACACTATGATCATGTAAAGTTACATGACATGAAGAAGAAAAAATAATATAAGATAGTTACCTAAAGAAAATTTTGGTGGTAATATGTGGTTATGGGTTTTAGTTGTTGGTGGAAGTTTTTTTGGAATTATTTGGAGGGAGTTTTGGGATGGTAGTTGGAGAGAGTTTTGAGAGGAGAATTTGAGAGAGTTTTATTAAGAAACTTGTGGGTAGTAGTGGTGTGAAAGAAGTGAAAGAGGAGGGGGGTATTTATAGTAAAATGTGGAGGGTTTTTGTATGATTAAATTAATGAAAAATTAAAACAAATTGAGGGAAGAGGGGGGATAGGCGCCGGCCACATGCATTGGGAGAGGGAGATGATTTTTTTTTTTTTTTTTACTTTTGTTAAATAAAAGAAGTAATACGTAATGTAGATGTGAAATAAAGTTATGGGAAAGGTAAAAAGTAAGGGTTATAGGTTATGGAGTGTGTAAGAGTAGATGTAAGAAAAAGTAGAGAGAAAAAATAGAGTAGAATAGTAATGAATAGTGTAATGTAAAGTATATGACTAATAAGTACTGGTAGTAAGAAAATATACGTATAAATGGGATATCTGTTATTTTACTTACCGAAAAATTCGAAATTGATATTTTTGAAAAACCTTATATTTTACGAGTCTAACGGTGTATTCAGAATTATTTTTTACTATTCCGGAGTTCCGGACACGTTTTTCAAGAATCATGTCCGATCGGGTTCGAAACGAGTTGCGGTTTCACTAATCTGATCTTTTTATGTTCCTTTAGCTATTTCCGCACTATTCTACATTATAAACTTCTACTTGTTCTCACCGAGTTTCTTATTCGGGAGTGCCGCACTTTGAGCTATCACGTCTAACTAGGGTTTTGTTGACCTTTAGATCTCCGGTTGACTTCCGCTTAGGGTTTTAGGCTTAAACTGATTCAAAAAATTTGGGAGTTTACAATCAATATTGAGACAATACTACAAAAATCATGCATATAATATGAGTATAAATATATGTTCAAAGGATTTTCAACTATAAATATATACATATATTTTGCTTAAGGAGTTTTGAGCAAAGAGAAGTTTGGAAAAATCATATTTTGCGAACTATAAATTCGTAACTATTCTATACCGTGATATTTCCAACCCAAATGGCTTTTAATGACAAAAATAACCTTAGAAATGGATAGATATTTTCGAGTAGGTAGAAAACGATATATTATAAGCGCAATTCCGAGTTAAATAATGAAGTTTTTGCCATTTTAAGTTGGAATTACCTCTATACGAATTTTAACGATCTTGTGACATAGTTTTTGATAAGTACCATAGAATCGATAAGAAATACTCATTATGGGTATTCTTCTTGATTAAGTGATCCCGAGGAGGAGTATTCATACTCGGAGGATTATTTTGATTAGTGGATTTAACGATCGACTCATCCATAAGAAAGATAGATCCTTATGGCCAAGTGAGTTTATTTCCTACCTTTTTCGTACTTAGTTGTGCTTCTAGCTAGAGGCATTAGAAGTAGAAAAAGATGAAAATAAATTATGTATGATAATATTGGTTGAAAGGATGTTAAGCATACCAAGTCATGAATCATTGTTAATTAACTTATGTTTACTTTATTCTGTTGGAGTGTGTGCAAATTTTGTGATCACCTTTAAATTACTCTAATCATATTCTATGAATTATATTAATTGATTCGTGTATATCACGTAGTTAGTTTCATTGCATGAGCTGCTATTCTCGATGGGACAAGAGTTTAGTAACCAGGTGTGCAGTAGCCAGAAATCTGCAAGATGGGCGAATAGGAGCCTGGAAGAACTATGTTGAGATAGGCGAGTAAACGCCTGGAATAAACTACATGAGTTGGATTTTAAGATGGGTTTTAAAGAGCCAAGAACACCTAACCCTAAATGGAGGGGTAAATTCATTCAAACATATGATTTCCGGTAGATCATATGTATTGCTTGATCACTTGCTTGATGCATTCATATGCTTGTTTAATAACTTGTTTGAAATTATTTATAAAAGTACATTGATTTAGGAATATTCTCACTAAGCTAGTTATGCTTAAACTTCGATAGACCTTTGTTGTAACAGGACTATATCTTTGATGACCGAGAACTACATATACCCGAGTGGGATTATGATTTAAGGAGCTTCTGAAAATTTTCTGAAGACCTTAGGTTAATTATTCTTTAATATCTTTTGGTTTAGTATTATTTGGTTGTGGGAAAGATTAAGTTATTAGAATGATTGTTTGGAGAATTATAGGGGAAAACCCCTAATATGATGTAAGGATTATATTCTCTAAATGATAAATTTGATGTTTATTTAGATTCTTGTATGCTATGTTTACTACGTCGAACTATACATCCCACCGGTGTCTCCTATTGTTGTGATAGATGCCTTACATATGGTGTTGAAAACTTTCGCATGTTTTCGAGAAGTCATTCTTAAGTTTTAATACCATATGTGGCGGACTGCCACGTTTAGGGTACCCTTCGGAGCATGAAAAGTATAGACTTGGATTGTCTGAAATTCTCTATGATCACATTTAATCTACATAATTAACATCCTACGATTATATGATTAAACTGTACATGCATATCATGTAGTGAGTCACATTGCATTATCTAATGTACGTTTAGTGGGACAAAAGTATATTAGCGGAAAGGGAGGAGGCCTATGTTAACATTAAGGTTGCGAGATCACTTAAGTTAACGGATGTGGAGTAGGCACATAGAACTACTACAATAAAACAACAGAGGTTGTATAAAAAGAAAAAGAGATCGGGATTATGGTTGCATGACTTATGGACCATCCCACTCAAAATTGAAAATTATGGTTGCATGTCTTATGGACAATCCTAACCCCCGATGGAGGGCGTAAATTGATAAAGTCCTATTTTACTCAACTTTGCAATAATCAAATCATGTTTATCTATTATAGATTTTATAGAAATCGAATGGAAACGGTACTTAAGTATGCTTAAATTGTTATTTCAGGTCATTAAGGACTTAAAAAACAAATACAAGCAATTGGGAGAAGTTTCATGCAAATTTGGGAAAGAAATCAAGCAAGGTCGGCCATGCGAGTATCATGATAGTTTTGGCTATGTTTCGTAAATTCAACATATCTCTCTCATCCGAGCTCCTATTGAGATGATTTCAAATGCTACTGAAACCTAAGAGAGATATCTTCAATTTTCATGTTTTTGTCGTGAATGAATTCAGAATGAATCAGCATCAAAATATGCCATGAAGTTGCTGCTATGACAGTGATGGTGTTCACGTTTTGGAAAATGATAGAGTTTGGTAAATTGTAGATATCTCTCTCATATGATCTTACTTTGATGTGATTCAACATCCTATGGAAAGATGAGAGATATATATACAATTTTTATGTTTTGAGTTTTTGCTAATTATGAAAGAATGAAATTTGAAAATCGTCTTGAAGTCACTGCAAGTGCAGAACATCAGTCAGATTTTCAGATTGACACTGTTTTAGTAAATTTGATATATTTCTCTCATCCAAGGTCCGTTTGATATGACTCAAGATCATATAGAAAGAGGAGAGAAAGATATACAACTTTTATTTTATAAGTTTTGCCAAATTTCAATTGGATTAGGGTCAAAAATCGCCATGAAGTTTCTGCACATCAACACTGCTTAAAGGTTGTCATCTATCTTGCTTCGGAATTGATTTTACAATGTACACCAGCTAATGGAGATTCAAGGCCGCCAGCTTTGAGCCGGTGTACATTCAAAAATGCTCTCAAGAATCAAAAAAGAAGGCCGGCTAGATCCAAAAGTACACCGCCGATGTAGAGTGCTAACGTACCTTCCCCGCGACTTTTCATATATAAACTTTTCTTGTTATATCTTTTGAAAAAAAAAAAAAAAAAAGAAAGAAACCCTATGCACAAAATTCTATTTTCTCTCCTTGCTCCTAGATCTAGATTAGGGTTTAGAACATAAAATTAGTTAACTTTTTAATTTGATATCGGATTCTACACTGGATTCAAGTGGAAAACAACATTTGTGTTTGGATTTCAAGAACAGGATTCCATTGACAAGGTTATTTTGTTCTTTTTCTTATATCCTCTTATTGGATGTTGTTTGATGCTTGATTTCTTGTGTTCTTAAATCGATTTTGAGTCTTTTATCTGGATTATAGGATTGATGATTCCTATTGTTGATTGATTACTTGTTCATATTCGGATTATCAATGTTATTTCACAAATCATGCAATTTTTGCTTAAATCTGAAATTCTTGAATGATTAGGATTGTAATTAGGAAATTCTCTTCTAATCAATTTTGTGATTACCTAATTAGGATTGCATTTCACATAGGAATATGGGTTGTAATTCTATTAGGGTTTGGTCAATTAGAAAATAATTGTCAATTAACACTTTCCTAGAGATAGGGAATATTGATTGGTAATTTTAGGGTGATGGTTCACTTTGGGAAAAGGAATTGTTGTCTTGTTCTTCATTCTTGAAAAGCTAAACCCATTGATGATTTGGATTGACAAGTGCATTTTTGGTCAATAGTAGACATTCAATTTATTTCCAGATTTGATTGGCTCTAAACCTAATTCTATTTAAGGTGTGGAAATCCAAGATTTTTAGTAGTTTAGTTTTATTAAAAGAAAATACAAAAATAGAAACATCTTTTGATTTTCCTAGCTATGAATTAAACTGATATAGTTGATAGCTAGTCCTCACTCCCTGTAGATTCGACTCGATATTCACCGAAATTTTATTACTGCACATGTACTCGATACACTGTCGGTTAAAGATCTGCTCATTTAAAGGAAATTGAATATACCTAAAAAGAGTTTTAAAAAGCATATATAGAAAAAGCGTGATCATAAATCCATTCACATATGACTCCCCGAAAGTCATATGCTTATATGATCATTTGCGTGTGCATTTCATATGGCTGCTAATAACTTGTCTGTTATATTCTGTAGTCGAGTCCTAATTATTGGAAATGAAACCTCACTAAGCTCGTAAGCTTATACCCCAATAGTTTCCTGTTGCAGTATGAATACTTATGGCTATCTTCGAGGAGCCACTATCATCAGGTACAGCTCTTGGACACTAAGGAGCTTTTGATGAGGTCGAGACCTAAACGTAGGCATGGAATTCTAATTGAGTCTCTTAAATTGGTATTTGAAGGATAATATAAGAGACTTTGGGAGTCTGAGAACTCTTAATGTTTTTTTTTTTTTTTACGGGGGTATGCCCCTTTGATCATGTAATAGAATAAATCTAAATGTAACTGTTATGATTTACATTCTTATTGCCATGTATATCTCCTTAAACTATTTTGAAGCAAAGTATGGTCCCTATATGTTGAACGTGAGTCTTACACTCGATGTTCAAACTCATGGAAAGACTAAGGTTGTCTTACTTGAGTTTAAATATCGAGTGTAGAGGACTGTTATGTTTAGGGTACCCTTTGGGGCGTGACATTATGTGTACATGCAAAACCGATAAGTTATTATCATGAAAGTCATGAAATGAACTATCCATATGTATATTCTTAATGATATGATATTAAAAATTCTTTTAGAAAACTTTTTCTTTGCAAAACTTTTGAAATTTCAAAACTTAAGAAAACTTGTTTTATTTCTTGAAAAAGCACACTTGTTCTTACCAAAACTTTTCCCTAATGACCTATATGTCTATCACCTTCTTTACTTTAATGGAATTCTTTGTTTTGGAGTTGGAAAATAGGTGTTTACATAGAAGGTTTACCTAGATACGAATTTGACAAGATTTTTAAGGAATGAAAACATTGTTTAATCTATCTTTGGAAAACTTTCCTTGTTTTAGGAATATACTTTAATAAATTTCACTTATCCTTGTCAAAACTAGGTCTTTATTACATGTATTCCCTAGGACTTCCATTTTTCCATAAAAATCATCATTTTGGCATTTGGAAATAGGTGTTTAAATAGTGGTCAGTTTCAAATCCGAAGTTTGAAAGTTTCATTTGAGATTGTTTCCTTTGTAAAACTCAAATTAATCTTTCCAAAACTATTTCCTAATCAAATATACTCCTTAAGGCTTCCATTTCTTTAATAAAAATCATGTTTTGGGTTGAAAAATAGGTGTTTACACTTCAAGCTTCCCTTATTACGAATTTAAACTTGTTATTGGGATTGAAATATAACTTTTGTAAACTTTTCCTTGTTTTGGAAATATTCCTTAGTAGATCTAAGCCTTTCACATCAAGATCACTCATTTATGATATATATTCCCTAAGCCCTTCATTTTTAATGTAAAATACACATTTTGAAGTTGAAAATAGTTTTTTCTAAATATGGCTCTTTTTAGATCCGAATTTTAAAAATCTATTTTTGTTGAAATTAAAATAGATCTTAAGCTTTCTAACATATTCCTATTATTTCATGCTATTACAAGTTATGTGTGCATAAAACAAAAACATATTCCTATTATTATCATGCTATTACAAGTTATGTGTGCATAAAACAAAAATCTAAGGCATTTATGAACTCAAAACCACTAGATGTAGTTCACTATACTAGTCATAAATGCATGAACATTATGTGGATATGACTAGATAATGAATACATGCACAAAACATTAATAATAACAACACAGCTTAACAATAAAACAAAGCAATAGCAAAATAATCTTAAATAATAGGATCTACTACATTGTAATGGCAAGGATCTCATGTTTAGGTGTTTCCATATCCTTAGCTTAAAGGTCATGGGGATTTTTGAGTGGAATCACACATGAATGATCTTGCCATTACATGTTTTTAAGATAATGAAGTGTAGATCTATTACCTATTTAGTGTTTGGATCAACAAAACTTGAAGAAAACAAAAGTGTGTATGTGTAGAGAGCAGGAGGTCACGGCACAAAGAGAGGAGAGGGAGAGAGTTTTGCAAAAATTTTTCTAAAAGTGAAAGTGAGGAAAGAAAGAAATGGAAAGGTGAAGGCATAAAGGGGTTTATATAGAAAAGTGGATTAGGGTTTGCTTTAATTAAACAAAGGAAAATAAAACAAAATTGGAAAGAGGGAAAGAAGGAGAGGGGCACCGGTTTTGGGGTATATGAGAGAGAGAGAGATGTGTGTTGTGTAAGTTTCAAAATTAAATAAGTAATTTAAATAGTAAAAGTTATATTGGAAAAGTAAATTGTAAGGAAAATGATGAAATTGTAAGAATCGGATGTAAGGATGTACGAAGTAGAGTATGGGTGGTTGTACTTGTGAATAGTAGATTAGAAATCAAAAAGTAGATTAGACAATTAAAGTACCAGTAGTAAAGAAAATACGATAAAAAGGTTATAACTATGACTTTTATAACCCGAAAAATTATATAACTGATAATTTTGGAAATCTTATGAAATTACGAGTCTAACGGTATTAATATCATATATTTAATATCTCGAACCTGGAACACGCTTTTTAAAGTCTATATTCGATTGGGTTCGAAATAGGTCGAAAATTAGCTATTTTGATCTTTTTAAGCACCCTAATATTATTACGAACCAAACTACCCTTTTCAATCGTATTTCGACTTCTTGGTTTAGGAACGCAAGGTTACTGGACCTAAACTGCTAGGGTTTCCTGGGAATTTGTTGATTTAAGGTTTCCGGTTGACTTTATGGTTTAGGGTTTGAACTTGATATTACCTTAAAAATTAGGAGTTTACACAAACAAGTTAATTTAAACAACCATATGAGATGCACAGCACATCAGCATGCAATACATATGATTTTTCGAGAATCATATGTTGAATAAACTTTCCTCTCCATTCGAGGTTAGGTGTTATAGGTCGTATGAACTAACATAATTCCAATGTAGTTTTTGTTCAAGCCACCACCCAGCTGTAAAAATTATAACACATTTATTTGTAGTTTTTATTCAAGCCACTACCCAGCTATAAAAGATAAGTGTATTCAAGTGTTCATGCACTGCAATTTAAATCGAGCGACCCTTCACCATTTTATAGATCTTACAGGCTCTACGAACTCCTTACTATGCCTTTGTCCCAGCAAGGGTATAGCATTAAATGTAATGAACTTACCCAATGATATGCATGAATCAATTTAATTAAATACTCATGGCATGATTAAATATTTTACGGGTGATTATAGAACTTGCAAACAATTACTAGATCAAACATTCATTATGAATAATTCCCGCCTCGATATGGTTAAGCATAATTTCAACCATACATGTAAAGCACACACACTTTTTCATTTAACTTTTCCTAATTCTAATGCAACTAATTTACAAGCATAATCATAAGTGCAAATATATAAAAAAATAAACTCACTCAGCCATTTACACAAAAACTTCTAGTCCAAGTAATCTTTAGGCTACGGGAACTCGGTCTCCACATCACCTATACAAAAGAAATACCCAAAATGAGTATTTCTTGGAAATTCTACTTAAACTTGCTAATTTTATTTTACTAAGTTCGTTGAAAATCGTATAGAGTGAAATCCCAGCTTAAAATGGTCATAACTTGCTCATTTTAACTCGGAATTTTTCATATTATACACCATTTTCTGCCTATTCGAAAAAATCTATCTATTTCTAAGGTTATTTTTGTCATAAAAAGTCTTTTAGGTCCTGACCTCGGTATAGAATCACCACGAAAATCCCAACCCTTGAAACACAATTTTTCCAAACTTTTCTCTATCCAAAAATCCTTTAGCAAAAATATAGATATTTATATGATTGAAAATCCTTTGAATACATACATATAGACTCATATTTATGCAAAATTTTCATAGTGTTGTCTCAACGATTATTTTTCATAAAACAATTTGTCTTATGGTGTTGAAAACTTGAATCTTAACAATTTCTTTTCTAAGTGTTTTGAAAGAACTTTATAAATTCTTGGTCATTATAAATGAGCATGTTCTTATACATTTTGTTTTCTAATTTATTTTCTAAGACAAGTTAATTTTTCTAAACCTTGATCTTTTAGGATATCTACAAATTTTATCTCTAGTGATAAAATGAAGTTTTCCAAAATTTCTCATAAGTTGTTAGTTTTTAACAATTTGAGTTGTATTACATATATTTTTCCTTTTAAGTGGTTTTAATTGAAAATTATAAATAAGTCTTTTTCCTCTTCTTTAAAAGATAATTTTTATCTCTAAGACTTTGGTCTTTTAAGTTTTTTACCAATTTTACGTGGAAGGAAATCATTTTCCAACATTTTCTTAAGTTGTTGATAATATCTATTGTTTTTGAGTTTATCATGTTTATATTCTTCCATTTCTTTGAAAATGAGTTTATCATTTAGAAACTTAGCAAACTTTTATTTCTCTAAGTGGGTTTATAAATTAGTCAGTTGATTTTATCTTGACTTTTCAAACTAGTCTAGTTCCTGGTTTTTATTATGGAGTTGGTAAAAATCATATGAGTAAGCTTTTATGAAAAATTTGTTTAGCAAAAAATTAATAAAACTAAGTTTTAATAAACTTAATGTTACTTATCATAAAAAGATAGTGTTAATTTCCTTAGTTAATTTCTTTGATGAAATCATCCTTATCGTCATTTAAGAATATTCATGATGAGTTTGCCTAAATTTTTTAAAAGAATTAAAAAAAAAATCTATGTTTTTATAACAAAATATTTGTTTAGTATCAAATCATATAATAAAAGAGTTTGGTTTCATTTTCCTTTAATAAAGAAAATTCCACTCTAATTTTGTTGAGACAATATCATTATGATGATCCATGTATATGGTTATGTAGTATGAAAATGAATAAAATATCACATAATAATACATGGAAGATATAAGAAGCAATAATAAGCAAAATAATAAGGTTATGTATTGGGAATCTTAGCTTCATCAAAGTATCTTGGGACTAAGAATGGACTAGTCCCAAAAGAAAAAAAAAAAAGATAAAGCATAATAAAAGCAATAATAATAAGAATAGTAAGATCAATAATAATAAGTATGTTAGTGAGAGTTAGTGAGCATTTAGGCTCTAAGAAATATATAGATATACATATATTTAATAATATATACAAAGTTAGATTAGTAGCATAATAACAATAATATTAAGATAACATAATATAACAATATAACATAATCGGAATTCTTGTCTTATGCAAGAACAAAACATGAACATGTTATTGCTTTCATAACTCACATGAGCTTTAAGAAACAACGCCATGGTCATGCTAAGTTACATGACATGGGAAGAATAAATATAGAGGATTCTTAGCTAAAGTATGTATGTGTTGAAGAAAGAAAGTAATGGTTGTTGGAATATGTGGATAGTAATAATATGTGGAAGATGGTTTGTATGTAGAGAAAAAAAGTTGGAAAGAATTGTTTAGAGAGGATTTTTGGTAGAGAAATTTTGTGGAGAGATTTTGATAGAGTTTTGTTATATAAAAGTACATGTGTGAAAGAAGTGGAGGGAAATTGGGTATTTATAGTTGAAGATGGAGGGAAATTGAGTGTAATAAAAAAAAAATAATGCATTAGAGAGAGGGGGACCAACCGGTTTTGGGGTTGTATAGGGGAGAAATTATTTAATTTTTATTTTGTAAAAAAAAGTAAGTAATGTGTAAGATATGATGTGATATAAGATGTATGAGATAGATAAAAAATAAGAAAATCGACATATAGATAGTAGGAAAAAGTAGAGATAGATGAATAGTAAAAAAATGTAATAAATAGCAAATAGGACTAATAATTTGTTGATAGTAAAGAAAATATGTGTATAAATATGATATGTGATATTTTTTGCCACCAAAAAATTATAAAACTGATTATTTTGGATTCCTTACATTATTACGAATCTAATGGTGTTATGGAAATATTTTACCGTTTGGTGTACCAGGGCGCAGTTTTCGAAAACTGATCCCGTTCGGATCCAAAATACACTAGAAATTAGTGAATCAGATATTTTTAAGCTTCCCTATATTATTACGAACTATAATCAATAATTATCTCAATTCGTTGTCTAGGGTTTAAGAACGCAGAATTGTCGGATCTAAATTATAAGGTTTTGTAAACCCCAAAAATTTTCATAATTCATAGAAAATAATTCTAAAAGTTTAGAAATTTAAATCCCAAAAATCGACTCAAGATAAAAACCAAATTCTAGACCGAGTCAAAACACTGGAAACGAAACCCTAAAAATTGAACCAAGTTAAAACTTAATTCCAAATAAGAACAAAAACGAGTTTTCTCAATCTTGAGAAAACGAGAACCCCTGAAACAAAATATAAAGTCCAATTACCGATATAATCAACGTCCGTAAGTCGATTAAATAATCTCCTCAATTCCTAAAACGCAAATCGAAACAATAGATCCAAATACCGCTCAACAACGAGATAATAAAATCCTAATTCCTTCAGTAAAATTTTAGAATCACAAAATCCAAATTTTCCACAAAAGTCAAACTGAGTTAACTCATAACCCTAGGCTCGGTTAAACGATTCCGAGAACTAAAAACTATTAAATAATCACAAATAAAATAAAATAAAACATAAATTTCGAGCTAGAAATATAGAACGATCAAAACTCAAAAATTATACGATCTTAGGAATAACTCAGTAAAATCGGAAATCAAAACGGAACCCTAAAAGTCAACAAGCCTATAACGAACCCTAGTGTTTAAGATCTGGCAATTCCGCGTTTTCAAACCCTAGAAAACGAAATTAAGTTAATGGCCTAGAATAGTTCGTAATAATATAGGGTAACATAAAAATATCAGATTCGTGAATGTCGAGTGACCTTCCGACCCAAACGGGATCGGTTCTCGAAAAGCGTGTCCCGGAGCTCGGAATATTAAAAATATTCCGTTTATACCACTAGACTCATAAAAATACAAGGATTCCAAAAATATCAGCTTTAGAATTTTTCGGTAGTTAAAAATTACAGTTATCGCATTATTACGCGTATTTTTATTACTACCGGTACTTTAATTGTCTAGTCTACTATTCATAGTACTTTTCTACTATTCATTACTATTCACCTATCTCTACTTTTCTTACACCTATTTCTTACACCTACTATCACGCCCCGAAGGGTACCCTAAACGTGGCAGCCCGCCACATATAATATCAAGGCTTAAGGATGGCTACCTTAGTCATGCGAAAGCCTTAGTATTATATGTAAGGCGTCAAGCACGATAATAGGAGACATTTTTGGGAAGCATAGTTTAAGCAAGTAAAGATGAACATACAAGAATCCAGAAATAAAATATATCATATCATTAATAAACAAAGGTCTGTTACATAACTTCTTAGGGGCATACCCCCGCTAATCCCAAGGATCGAGATAAACTTCATAACATCCAAAATACTACATTAAAGATTTCAAAGGAATTCTAATCTAAGTCTTCGAGTAGATTTCCTCCAAAAGCTTCAATATATAAAACTTACACGGATACGGGGAGACCTCAGGCACAAAAATAGGTGTTCCTGAGAATATAAATATCTATAGGGGTGTAAGCTTATGAGCTTAGTGAGTAAATCCCAAAATTCATACTCGAAGAAAATTATCAATCAAGTTTATTATTCAAACATATGAAATGCAACAACCACGTGAGCATACAAGACATATGACTTTCCGGGAATCATATGTTGAATGAATTACGCCCTTCATTCAGGGTTGGGTATTCAGGCCAATTACAGCCACAACTTTAAAAAAAAAAAAACACTTTTATAGATCTTACCGGCTCCTATACGCCATCAAAATCTTGTAGTTATTACAGGCTCCTACTAGCCACCAATTTAAGTAGTTCTTACTAGCTCCTACTCGCCACTCACATGATATACCGGTTATGTTTACCACCACTATTATACACTTGTCCCACCAATTGTATAGTAGTGAATGCAATGTGACTTAACATATGAAGTGCATGAGTAATTTCTTTAATTAAAGTCTAGTAGTTACATTTAACTTCTTTCAAGTGATCAACCAATTTCAAACACTTCAAGATATTAATGCACATACAACTTTATTACAAACAAATCGAGTTTCGATATACTTAGTGTTCTTTCAACATATTATCATACACTTCCTTTTGATTTTGCTTAAATTCTAGTGCAACTAATTTTACAAGCACAATCAAGAGTATGAAAAATAACGGGGAATAAACTCACTCGGCCATGATGACACCTTTCTTGAAATGGATGAGTCGTTCGGGATTTCCACTTAATCGTAGTAATCTTCGGGATACAAACAATCCTCCTCGAGATTATCTAAAAGAAAGAAGAATACCTAAGATGAGTATTTCATGAAATTCTATTCTTGAAGATTCTAAACTTTCCTTAAAATCGTGGTAAAATCGTATAAGGGGAAATTCCAACTTAAAATGGTCATAACTTGCTCATTTTAACTCGGAATTTCGCGTATAATATATCGTTTTCTACCTACTCAAAAAGATCTACGCATTTCTAAGTTTATTTCCATAAAACTAAGTCGTTTGGGTTCCGAAAAGGTAGTGACCAGATTTGCCACGAATTTGCAAACACTTGTTTTCCTTCTTGTAAACAAAGCTCATTTGAAAAGATAAATATTTCAATTATTTTGTAAACTTTTGAAAGGTATATACATATTTGTAATGACTCATAACAAATGCATGAAGTAAATGAAGTTGTCTCAACTTATAAAAAGTAAGGTTTTAAAAAACTTTGAACTTGAGATTCTATTGAATATTTATTTTACTTTTGAAAGATCTTGAGTTTATTGAGATGAATATTCTTTTTCTAAATTTAATCTTTCTTTAAATTCTTAAGGTGTAGTTTTATTTTCAAAACTTGGATTCAAAAAGTAATAAAATGACAATTTTTGTTTCTTGTAATGATTTCAAAAGAATATTTCTTGATGAAAGATAAGTTTTCATAAAACCTTTTGTTTATGTAAGAAAAATAATTTCCAAGCATGTTCATGAGTTTTTAGGAAATCTATTTCCTATTCTTATTTAATAAGAACCTTTAGTTTTAGAAAGACACTTCCTCCTCTATTTTTGTTGAGACAAAAACATTATGTTCATGTATAAATATGAATCATAACTATAGAAATATAAAGGAACATAATAACTTGAAAGCTTAAGTAAATAATAGCGTAAATCAAGTATTGGGACCTTAGATTCATCAAGGTACCCTGGAACTAAGAAAAGACTAGTTCCGAAAAAGGAAAAGAATTGTTTTGACTTGATGAGGACAAGTCTAAGACTAAAGACTAGTCTTAAAACAACTTGGAATAAATAAAATGCATTGAAGTAAATAAATTGCATAAAAGATAAATAAATTGTAAGACAATGAGCTTATATGCTCTAAATAATATATATAGTTATATAGATATATTAGATAGTAAAGAACATAAAAGAAACATAAATGAACATAGAGGAATTATGTTTATGAACAAAAACAAAGCATGAACCTAATGTTGCTTTCTTAACCTTCATGGTTTTAGAAAACACACACTAAGCTCATACTAAGTAGATGAACATGAAGAATTCTTGAGAAATTTCTTACCTAAAGGAAGCTAAACTAAGGTGACTTCTTGAAAGAATTCTTGAGAGAAATTGGAGAGAAATTTTTATAGAGTAACTTTAGAGAAGAAGAGGTGTGAATGAAGTGAAGGTGTGAAGGGGTATTTATAGGAAAATGTGGGAGATAATTTGTGTTAATTAAATAAATGAAAACAAAATAAATGGATGCATGAAGGGGGTGTGGCCGGCGCTAATTTGGGTGTATTGGAGGGGAGAAATTTATTTTTTTGTTATTTTGTTAATTAAAAGTAAGAAATGAAAGATGTGAAATTGTATTGGAAATGGAAATATGTAAGAAATAGGTGTATAGGTTGTAAGAGTAGGTTGTAAGAAAAAGTAGAGATAGGTAAATAGTATAGAATAGTAGAAAATAGTGTAATGTAAAAGTAGACATGACAATTAAATACCGGCAGTAAGAAAATACTCGTATAAAAGCGATATGTGATATTTCTAGCTACCGAAAAATTACGAAATTGATATTTTTGGAAATCTCATATTTTTACTAGTCTAACGGTATATTCGGAATATTTTTCCTATTCCGGGCTTCCGGACACGTTTTTCAAGAACTATGTCCGATCGGGTTCAAAGGACACCCGAATTTTGAAAAACTGATATTTTTATAAAACCTATGGCTATTACGAACTATTATAACTAATTTTTCCAACTTCGTTTTCTAGGAATTGAGAAAACGGCCATGCCGGACTTAAGCGGTTACGGTAAACTAGGGTTTGGTTGTCTCTGGAAAATCCGGTTGACTTCCGATTAGGGTTTAAACTATAATTCGGATCCAAAATTTTCGGGAATTTACACCTACATATCTATTTTCTTACTTTTTTCATTTCCAACACAACTTTAATCACATCAACTTTACACATTACTTCTTTATTACACAAAACAAATTAAAATAAATCAATTCCCACCCCCCTATAAAGCAAACCGGCGCACACCCTCTCTCTTCCACATCTATTTTATTTTTTTTTTCTTTTATTTATTTACCTCTTAATTCCCTTCACAAAATTCTATAAATATCACCTCTTCCCTTCTCATTTCTTCACACCATTCCAAAGCAAAGAAACTATGCTAAAATCCTCTCCAAAAACTCTCCTCTATAATCTTACAAGAACTCTCTTCTTGTAAAGAGAAAACACTCTTCTTCCATTTCTAAAGAAAGTTTCTTTTCAAAGCATCACTACTTACCACTACCAAAAGCCTTTAAGCAATCCTTTTTTCTTCTTACCCATTTAGGTAATGAAGAACTCATATTCTATTTTTTATGTCAAGTAACCTTATATGGTTTTGATGTTGTTTCTTAGGTTGAAAAACTAAAGAAAATCACATTAAGATCATGTTTGGTTCTTGTTCATGGAACTACTTTCATGCATATATATCATTTATTACTTGATCTTTTGCTATAACTTGTTTATATATATATATATATGTATATTATATATTTAGAGCATATAAGCTCATTTGTTATTTATTTACTTTCAAGTTATGCAATTTATTTTATGCAATTATTAAGACTAGTCTTCCTAGTCTTAGACTTGTCCATATCAAGTCAAAACAATCTTTTATTTATTCTCTTTAAATCTTTCGGGACTAGTCCATTCTTAGTCCCGGGACGCCTTGATAAAGCTAAGGCTCTAATACTTGACCGGGATACCTTGATGAAGCTAAGGTTCCCAATACTTGATTTTTATTTTCTTGCTCATTAATTATTTTTAGTATTTTCTTATTTCTTATTATTTTATATGCTCATGATACTTGTATTTGCGTAATGTTAATGTCTCAACTAATCTAAAAATAGAATTTTGTTTTACTAAATGAACTCGAAGCTAAGTTTTCAATCATATGATTTATCAACAAAATCATGAAGTTATTATCAACAACATAGAAATGGAGTTTCTCAACGTTTTCATAAATAACAAAGATAGATTTTCAAGGAATCGTAAGAAATAAATATTTTCTTTGTATATTATGTTAACCTAAGCTTTTAGTAATATAATTTATTAATATTAAAAGTCTCTACAAAAAGCTCAAGATTTAAACTCTTTTTAAACTTCGAAATAAAACTAAGAAAAACAAAACTAGTTTTCAAAGTTAAGATAAATTCATAAGGTAATGAACCCACTTAGGAAAAATAATGATTTTCAAATTTCTAAAAAGAAGGAACTCATTTTCACAAAAAAAAAAAAATATATATATATATATAAATAGATTAGACAATAATGGATTTTATCAATAAAAGATGATTCTTTTCAAAAGAGATGAAAGAACAAGTTTTGGAAAGTAAAAGCTTATATTTTAGAAAGGAATATAAGAAAACAAGACTCATTTTCTAAGACCATCTTAAATAAACAAATTATGAAAAGGTTTTCGACAACTTAATATAGTTTTGATAAATTAATCTTTTATCACTAAAAATGAAATTTATGACAGACTAAGGATTAAAAGAAAATTTGCTTGTTTTGGAAAAAGGAATGAAGAAAATAAAATAAGATTACACTCATTTATAAAAACCTAAGAAAAATATAAAGTTTTTTAAATACTTGAAAGGAAGTTTTCAAAGCTATTGTTTAAATGAATTGTGTTATGAAATAAATTGTTGAGACACTACTATTAGGATTTTTGCATATAAAGTGAGCTTGCCTATATATTCGAAGTGTTTATCAAATATATAATTATATACATATATTGTTACAAAAGGATTTTCTTTAAAATGGAGTTGAGCTAGAAAATGGATTTTTGCAAAAGTTTAGAAAAATTCGTTTTAAATCTGTACCTAACGTTTTCGGAACCCAAATGACCTTTTATGACCAAGATAACCTTAGAAATGGATAGATCTTTTCGAATAGGTAGAAGACGGTATTATATGCGAAATTCCTAGTTAAAATGAGCAAGTTATGGCCATTTTAAGTTGGAATTTCTTCTTATACGATTTTACCGCGATTTTAAGAAAAGTTTAGAATCTCCAAGGATAGGAATTTCATGAAAGACTTATCCCGGGTATTTCTTTTGTCTAGGTGACGAAGGACACGAGAATACCTTACCCGAGGATTTCTACGACTAAGAAGATAGTGAAATGGACGAGTGAGTTATTCCTTCTAATTTCGTTATCTTGCTTGTGCTTGTAATATAGTAGCATTAGTATACTAAGAAAAGATAAAAACGAATATATTGGGGATTTCGGGATTATACGATTCTATTTTCTGTGTGAATTGAGAACTAAGAATATCGCAACTTCGATCTGCTTGTTAAATAATTTTGTTTACTTACTTGTATGATTGTTTATTGTTGCTAAATTGATTGATCGCCCCTAATAAACCTTAATAAGGTTTGACCTAAGAACAATAAAACGTTCACGCATAGCATCCATCGAGTCACATCTATTTCAAAAGGCTGCTACTCCTACGCGTAGAGTTGGATTGGCTGTGATCGTGCGGTGCCACGGGCCATGTTCCTTCCTGGAGAATCCAAATCGCTCGGGGAAAGCGACTCTAGGTTCGGAGCCGAGCCAACCGAACGCTATGGGTGAGACCTGGGACTAGCAGTAGAAGGTCGAGGACCTTCAACCCCGATTCCCTAACCTTTGATACGGAGGGGTAAATCCGTTCTATATATGGTTTCCGGATGACTATATATATTCGCGTAATCATGTGATTGTTGCATTGTATGCATAACATATGTGTGATTAAATAAATAAACTTGTTTGAAAATGTGGTGCGAATGAAAAGGAATATCTCACTAAGCTAGTTGTAGCTTATACCCCTATAGATTTGTTGAAACAGGTGTGCCAGTGGCTTAAATTGAGGATCATGACATTAAGGAAGTCATAGATGGATGGTTAAACTTCTACGAAGGAAATGGGATCATAAGATGAAGTAATGTTGTAAGGATCTTTATATGAAATGACCTGTATGATAAGTAATGTATATTTATTGAAGTAAGATATGCCTCTAATACTTGAGATGCAATATGTATGTTTATGATAAGTATTCTCTTTGCCTTGTTACTTATTTATTATCAATATAAATTGCGCTACTCCGATGCGTTCCCTTGGTTGTGATGTACGCCTTATGCATGATATGGAAGCCTTTGCGTGACTAAGGTAGTCATTCCTAGGCTTTAGTATTGTGTACGGCGGACTGCCACGTTTAGGGTACCCCTCGGGGCGTGACAGGTTTGATATAGGTTTTGTTGACTTTAGGGTTTTTGATTGATTTTCAGTTTTAGGGTTTAAACTTAGGACTCAGCATAAAAATCTAGGGGTTTACAGCCTAACCCCGTTAAAGAATGTTTTGTCCTCAAAACTTGGCTTACGTTCTCTAATTTTCAAACACTTGGTGGCTCTATCAAATTCAATTTTCAACTTCCCAAGTTGCTTCTTCATAAGAATGATTCCTCTATATTCATTTAACATTTTAGATTTTCGAATTATTGAAACATAAACCTTGTGATGCTCTTGATGGTCATGTCATACGTATAAGCCAAATCTCCATCTTTCCAAAATCTTAAGGGTTCAACGTGTCTTAGGTTTCTGGTCTGTGTAAACCCCCAAATTTTTGTGAGTCGGTTTAGCCTAAAACCCTAATCTAGAGTCAACCGAACACTAAAGTCAACAAAATCCTAGTTAGGACGTAATAGCTTAAGTCCGGCAATCCCGAATAAGCAACTCGGAGAAAATAAGTAAGTTTAGAATATAGAATAGTACGTAATTACCTGAGGAAGCTTAAAAAGATCAGATTAGTAAAATTGCAAATCGCTTGAACCTGATCGAACACAGTTCTTGAAAAACATGTTCCGCGCTCGGAATAGTAAAAATATTTCGAATATACCGTTAGACTCGTAAAAATATAAGGTTTTCAAAAATATCAGTTTTTAAATAATAATTTTCGGTAAGTAAAAAATACAGATATCGCTATTATATGCATATTTTCTTATTACCGGTACTTTATTAGTCAAATCTATTTTACATTATACCTATTCATTATACACTATTCTTTTATCTCTACTTTTTCGTACACTTACTCTTACCACACCATAACCTATAACCTTTACTTTTTTACCTTTCCCATAACTTTATTTCCTATCTACCTTACTTATTACTTCATTTAATCCACAAAATACAAAATAAAACACAATCTCTCCTCCTCTATTCTACATGGCCGCGCCCCCACCCTCCCATGCATCTTCCTCAATTTGTTTCAATTTTCTTTTATTTTAATCACACAAAAATCACTCTCCACATTTTCCTATAAATACCCCCCTCCTCTTTCACTTCTTTCATACATTTACTACCCACAAATTCTCTACAAAACACTCTCAAAACTCTCTCCAAATATCCTCCCAAAACTCTCTCAAAATAATTCCAAAACAACTTTCTACTTACACAAAACCAAAACCACATAACACATCAAAAACCTTATCAGGTAAACTTTTCTCCATATTTTCTTCTTCTCATGTCATGTAACTTTACATGACCATGGTGTGAGTTTTCCAAAGACTAAATGTTATGGAAGCTACACTATGTTCAGTATTGTTCTTGTTCATAAAAATCTATTTATGTTTATGTTGTTACTTTGTTCATATTATTGTTATTATATCTAAATATTATTATGTATATATATATATATACATATTCTTTAGAGCATAAAGCTCACTTGCAATTTATTTATTTTCATGCAATGCAATTTTATTTATTATTCATTGCAATTTATTATTTCTTGTTATTTTAAGACTAGCTCTAGTCTTAGACTTGTCCATCATCAAGTCAAAACAATTTTTTTTTTTCATTTTTTTTTATTTTGGGACAGTCTACTTCTTAGTCCCGGGAGCTTTGAAGAAGCTAAGACTCCCAATACTTGACTTTATTATTTATGTTTTTTTGTTTGCTATTATTTCTCATAAATCATGTTTATTAAGATTGTTGTCCAAATTTCAAAGTTTAAAAAATAATTGATAAAAAGAAAATTTTATCACTTAGGAATAAGTTTATATGAAATATAAAATCTATGTTTAACAAAAATAAAGTCATTCCTTTCAAAGTTACTAAAAGAACCTACTACAATTTTAGAAACTACTTTTTGTTATGAAAAGCTTTTTAAATCACTTATATCCCACTTGTTTTTCAAAGGAAAATGATTTTTGATACAAAATGATTTCTACGAAAACAAACATAACAAAAACCTTAGAAGCAAGAAGTGAGGATTTTCAAGTTTAGATCTTTTCAAATAAATCGTCAAAGAATGATTGTGGAGAACATACATAGGACCAACACAAGAATTTAGAAAAGACGAAAAATTGTTTTTTCAAAAGTCATCTAGAAAAATAATAAGTCAAAAATAAAGTAATTATTTGAAAACAAAAGAATCAAAGTATTCATTACAAACCCATTACAAATAAATTTCTTGTAAATTATAGTTTTCTAAACTTTTAATTAATATTGTTTTATTCAAGAAACTTGAATGGACAACAAACACTTCAGCATAAATAAAATAGAGCTAAGTAACCACAAAAAGAGAATTTTCAACCATATAGATAACTAAGTATTTATCAAACAAATTTTGGATGATTGGACCAAAGTTGTTTTGAGTTAGAAAATTCGTGGTGAATTTTATCACCACTTTTTTGGGGCCTAAATGGTTTAGTTTGACAAAAATAGTTTTAGAAATGAATAGATCTTTTTGAGTAGATAGAAATCGATATATTATATGCGCAATTCCGAGTTAAAATGACCAAGTTATGGCCGTTTTAATTTGGAATTTTCCTTTATACGAACTTTAACGTTCTCATGACATTGTTTTGTCAAAATTCAAGAAAATCATTAAGAAATAATCATCTTGGGTATTTTCTTTGGTTAGGTGATTCCGAAGAAGAATACCTATATCCCGAAGACTATTTCGATTAAGTGGAGTATGTGAGCGACTTATCCACTAGAGAATCATCGTCATGGCATCATGAGTTTATTTCCTTAAAATGCTTTACTTGTTTGTGCTTATAATTTAGTTGCATTAGAACTAAGAAAAGAAAAATGGATATGTTTGTAAGATAATTTTGAAATAATCCTAAGTATATCGAGCCGGAATTGATTTAAATGTTTGTTTTAATATAACACTTGATTTGTATGAAATTCCATAATCACCTTAAATCTAATAATAATAATGTTATGATATCATAAATAAATGGATTCATGCATACCATGAAGTGAGTCACATCACATTGGGTTTATTATCCATGGGTGAGAAGGATTGTAGCTCGGTCTAAAGCAACACTTAGCGGGGTGACCGAAAGCGATTGCTTGGCGACATTAAGGAAATGCTTGGCGGAAGATCCAAAAGCAAGGCTCAATTCAAGTAGACTTCATATGCTTGGCGATATTGGTCGAAAGCATAAATCTTTTTTTACAAAATCTACTTGTTTTGAGGTTATGTATCACCAAACCCCAAATGGAGGGCGTAAATCCATTCAATATATAGTTCCCGGAAAACTATATGCTTTGTTTGTCCATGTATATGTTGCATTCCATTTGTTTGATTAAACAACTGTTTGAAATTTTGTTACAAGAAGTTATTTATGGAAATAGTATCACTAAGTCTATTAGCTTATACCCCTATAGATATCTTTTCCAGTTCCCTTATCCGTGGTTGAGGCCACGAGGACCCATAGTCAGGTATTTCTTTTGAATAAGGAATTCCTAGATGAAGTTTAGTGTTGGATAAGATGTACACATATTCTTGTAATAGATTAGCGATTAAGGGAAAAGTCCCTAAGTTTGTAAGAACATTAGATAAGTAAATGAATATTATGAATCCTCTTTTCTTAACATGTTATTATATCTTCTTAAGCTTCATAATTCCATGTATGGTCCTCTAAATTTGTGAGAGCACGCCTTACTGTCACACCCCGAGGGGTACCCTAAACGTGGCAGTCCGCCGTACACAATACTAAAGCCTAGGAATGACTACCTTAGTCATGCAAAGGCTTCCATATTATGTACAAGGCGTACATCACAACCAAGGGACGCATCGGAGTAGCGCAATTTACATTGATAATAAATAAGTAACAAGGCAAAGAGAATACTTAATATAAAGCATAAGCATATCACATTTCAATTCTTAAAGGCATATTCTTCTATTATCTCCAAATAAATATACGTCCCTAATCATATAGGTTAGCATATATAAAGAACCTTACAAAATTTCTTCATCGTATGATTCCATATCTTAATCATCTCGTCCATGACTTCCTTAAGTCATGATCCTCAAATTTAATCCACGAATATAACTGTTTCAACAAAATCTATAGGGGTCTAAGCTACAACTAGCTTAGTGAGATATTCATTTTCGTTCATACCATAATTTCAAACAAGTTTTATTTATTTAATCACAAAAGAAATACCCGAGATAAGTCTTTCATGAAATTCCTATCCTTGGAGATTCTAAACTTTTCTTAAAATCGCGGTAAAATCGTAAAGAAGAAATTCCAACTTAAAAGGCCATAACTTGCTCATTTTAACTCGGAATTTCGCATATAATATACCGTTTTCTACCTATTCGAAAAGATCTATCCATTTCTAAGGTTTATCTTGGTCATAAAAGGTCATTTGGGTTCCGAAAACGTTAGGTACAGATTTAAAACTAATTTTTCTAAACTTTTGTAAAAATCCATTTTCTAGCTCAACTCCATTTTAAAGAAAATCCTTTTGTAACAATATAAGTATATAATTATATATTTCATAAACACTTCGAATATATAGGCAAGCTCACTTTAGTGCAAAAATCCTAATGGTAGTGTCTCAACAATTTATTTCATAACACAATTCATTTAAACTTTAGCTTTGAAAACTTCCTTTCAAGTATTTAAAAAAACTTTATATTTTTCTTAGGTTGTTATAAATGAGTGTAATCTTATTTTATTTTCTTCATTCCTTTTTCCAAAACAAGCAAATTTTCTTTTAATCCTTAGTCTGTCATAAATTTCATTTTTAGTGATAAAAGATTAATTTATCAAAAACTATATTAAGTTGTCGAAAACCTTTTCATAATTTGTTTATTTAAGATGGTCTTAGAAAATGAATCTTGTTTCTTATATTCCTTTCTAAAATATAAGCTTTTACTTTCCAAAACTTGTTCTTTCATCTCTTTTGAAAAGAAGCATCTTTTATTGATAAAATCCATTATTGTCTAATCTATTTATATATATATATATATATTTTTTTTTGTGAAAATGAGTTCCTTCTTTTTAGAAATTTGAAAATCATTATTTTTCCTAAGTGGGTTCATTACCTTATGAATTTATCTTAACTTTGAAAACTAGTTTTGTTTTTTCTTAGTTTTATTTCGAAGTTTAAAAAGAGTTTAAATCTTGAGCTTTTTGTAGAGACTTTTAATATTAATAAATTATATTACTAAAAGCTTAGGTTAACATAATTACAAAGAAAATATTTATTTCTTACGATTCCTTGAAAATCTATCTTTGTTATTTATGAAAACGTTGAGAAACTCCATTTCTATGTTGTTGATAATAACTTCATGATTTTGTTGATAAATCATATGATTGAAAACTTAGCTTCGAGTTCATTTAGTAAAACAAAATTCTATTTTTAGATTAGTTGAGACATTAACATTACGCAAATGCAAGTATCATGAGCATATAAAATAATAAGAACATAAGAAAATACTAAAAATAATTAATGAGCAAGAAAATAAAATATCAAGTATTGGGAACCTTAGCTTCATCAAGGTATCCCGGTCAAGTATTAGAGCCTTAGCTTTATCAAGGCGTCCCGGGACTAAGAATGGACTAGTCCCGAAAGATTTAAAGAGAATAAATAAAGACTGTTTTTGACTTGATATGGATAAGTCTAAGACTAGAAAGACTAGTCTTAATAATTGCATAAAATAAATTGCATAACTTGAAAGTAAATAAATAACAAATGAGCTTATATGCTCTAAATATATAATACATATATATATATATAAACAAGTTATAGCAAAAGATCAAGTAATAAATGATATATATATATGCATGAAAGTAGTTCCATGAACAAGAACCAAACATGATCTTAATGTGATTTTCTTTAGTTTTTCAACCTAAGAAACAACATCAAAACCATATAAGGTTACTTGACATAAAAAGAATAGAATATGAGTTCTTCATTACCTAAATGGGTAAGAAGAAAAGAAGGATTGCTTGAAGGCTTTTGGTAGTGGTAAGTAGTGATGCTTTGAAAAGAAACTTTCTTTAGAAATGGAAGAAGAGTGTTTTCTCTTTACAAGAAGAGAGTTCTTGTAAGATTATAGAGGAGAGTTTTTGGAGAGGATTTTTAGCATAGTTTCTTTGCTTTGGAATGGTGTGAAAAATGAGAAGGGAAGAGGTGGTATTTATACAATTTTGTGGAGGGAATTAAGAGGTAAATAAATAAAAGAAAAAAAATAAAATAGATGTGGAAGAGAGAGGGTGTGCGCCGGTTTGCTTTATAGGGGGTGGGAATTGATTTATTTTAATTTGTTTTGTGTAATAAAGAAGTAATGTGTAAAGTTGATGTGATTAAAGTTGTGTTGGAATGAAAATAGTAAGAAATAGGTGTAAGAAAAAGTAGAGATAGGTGAATAGTAATGAATAGTGAAAAGTACTATGAATAGTAGACTAGACAATTAAAGTACCGTAGTAATAAAAATACACGTAATAATGATATCTGTAATTTTTAACTATCGAAAAATTCTAAAACTGATATTTTTGGAATCCTTGTATTTTTATGAGTCTATTGGTATAAATGGAATATTTTTTAATATTCCGAGCTCCAGGACACGCTTTCGAGAACCGATCCCGTTTGGGTCCGAAGGTCACTCGAAATTCGCGAATCTGATATTTTTATGTTACCCTATATTATTACGAACTATTCTAGGCCATTAACTTAATTTCGTTTTCTAGGGTTTTAAAACACGGGATTGCCGATCTTAAACACTAGGGTTCGTATAGGCTTGTTGACTTTTAGGATTCTGTTTTGATTTCCGATTTTACTGAGTTATTCGTAAGATCGTATAATTTTTGAGTTTGATCGTTTTATATTTCTAGCTCGAAATTTATGTTTTATTTTATTTTATTTTGTGATTATTTAATAGTTTTTTAGTTCTCGGACTCGTTTAACCGAGTCTAGGTTTATGAGGTTGACTCAGTTTGACTTTTGTAAAATTTGGATTTTGTGATTCTAAAATTTTACTGAAGGAATTATGATTTTATTATCTCGTTGTTGAGCGGTATTTGGATCTATTGTTTCGATTTGCGTTTTAGGAATTGGGTAGATTATTTAATCGATGTACGGACGTTGATTATATTGGTAATTGGACTTTATATTTTGTTTCAGGGGTTCTCGTTTTCTCAAGATTGAGAAAACTCGTTTTTGTTCTTATTTGGAATTAAGTTTTAACTTGGTTCAATTTTTAGGGTTTCATTTCCAGTGTTTGACTCGTCTAGAATTTGGTTTTTTATCTTGAGTCGATTTTTGGATTTAAATTTCCAAACTTTAGAATTTATTTTCTATGAATTATGAAAATTTTTGGGGGTTTACACTTACACTTAATATCAAAGCTTTTGGGGGTAGCTAAGGTTGTCATACTTAAGCTTTAATATTGAGTGTGGCGGACTGTTACGTTTAGGATACCTTTTGTCACCCGAAGGGTACCCTAAACGTGGCAGTCCGCCGTACACAATATTAAAGCCTAAGAATGACCACCTCAGTCACGCGAAGGCTTCCATACTATGTACAAGGCGTCTAACACATGGAGGAGACTCATCGGAATGATACATTTTATGTTGATACAACTTGAGAACAATGTAAAGGAAATTCAATTTATTATACTTCAGATACAAAACACTATACTTCTTCAAAATACAAATCATTCAACTCCAATTACATTCATCTACAACTTCCCTACATAAATTATTACAAGGACAAATCATAACTAGTTGATAGCTTCAAACATTCTTATTCTTGCCGAAATCCCGGAGTCATACCCGGCTCCAACCAATTCAGTCCCCACTTTGCATTCTTGAGATAACCTGTTCATTTAAACAACTATAGGGGTATAAGCTACACTAGCTTAGTGAGTGAAAACTTCCAGGATTACATTTATAACACATCATACAATCAAGTGATTAGTCAGACAAGTGATATGCATCAAACTCGTGAATTCAACAAACATATGACCTGCCGGAAATCATATGTGGATGGACTTGCGCCCTCCATCCCGGGTTAGCAGATTAACGAATCCTGCGGTACGACCGAGACCGTTTCAGCTTACGGACAACTATAAACTATAAAATCGTTTAAGGTACAACGATAAACCGACAAATGCTAATGCTATCCCCATCGTGTATGAATGAGTTCAATTTCATCTTCAATTCGAAATAATCAATTATACCAATTCTTTTAAGTGATCAGTCAATAATCGCAGACAATCAATTCTAATTCATCTATACAGGCAATAGTTAATCACTCGGCTTCGATATTCTTACATTCCATTTCTCATATCAACAACAAGCATACATCTTTCCCATTCGTCCCCATCATGCATATCCATTTTATCTTTACCAAATACTAGTGCAACTATTATTACAATCACATACAATAAATGAAATCGGAAGTAATACTCACTCGGCCATTGGATCACCGGTCTCTTAGTATAAGTAATCCGGTGGTAGGGAATCGTCGATATCGGGGTCACCTAAAAAGGAAGAAATACCCTAATAAGTATTTCATCACTTAACTAGTCCAAGCTATCTCACACAATCTATCAAATTCGTAATTCTCGTCCTAAGCGGGAATTCCAACTTAAAACGGCCATAACTTGGTCATTTTAACTCGGAATCTCGCAAATTATATATCGATTTCTATCTACTTCGAAAGATCTATCTATTTCTAATATTATTTTTAAGTTTTGAAAACATTTAGGTCTCGGAACAGAGGGATCAGATCTGATCAGTAACGGTTTCCGATTCCGAAAAATAGTTTTGTAAATGTTTGTAATGTTTCTACTATGTAGATTAGCTATACATGCAATATGAATGATTTCCTAACATGAATGACATGAGATGAGTTTAATGTATGCATGATCTTGATGATTTTTGCTAAAAGGAAATTTTATAACTTTTTATCTTGCAAGACCATAATAACAACTACTTATGAAAAATCTAGTTTTCTAACTTTGATTATTTCCATTTGTTTTGCATTTATTACTTAAGAAAATATAATTATTTTTGTTAAAATTGAGTCTTCATTATATCTATTACTTATGACTTTCATTTCTTCATAAAAATTTCCATTTTGCACTTTGTAAACATGTTTTCAAGTGGGGTTGATTCCAAAATCCGAATTTTACAAAAATTAGTTTTTGAGTGATTCCTTTAAGTAAAAAAAAATCATTTGATACTTAGAAATTTAAGGCTCAACCATATATAACTACTAAGGGCTTCATTCTTACACAAAAATTTGCATTTTACGCTTTGCAAATATGTTTTCCAATATGATCTACTCAAAAATCCGAATTTTAGAAAATCCACTTTTTGCATGATTCCTTTGGGAAAAACTTGTTTAATGCATTAAAATTTAAGGCTTCACTATATCAATTACTTAAGGACTTCATTTAACACATAAAACATCCATTTTGAGCTTGAATACTAGGTGTTCTTATGGCCTTCATTCAAAATTACGAATTTCACAAATTGACTACTAACTTAAAATTTTCCATTTTTTCCATTACTTGTTTTACATTACTCATGCCTAAACTCATTTTAACTTGTAAAAATCACTCTTAATGATATCTATTACCTATATACTTCATTTTTCACATAAAACATGAGTTTTGGAGTTGATACATGGGTTCTAAAAATTGGTCTTGGTTGGGATCCGAATTTAGAAAATATTTTTTTGGTCATATCTTTTGATTAAATCTATCTAAGCTCATGAAAATCCATTCCTTACATATCCTATCCTAAGAGCCTTTCATTTCTTAAATAAAAACTTCATTTTTGAGTTGGAAAACATGTTTTTACTAGGCCTTGGCCAAAATCCGAGAATAGAACTTTGTTTTGAAAATTAATCTTTGAAAATCATCTTTGAACCATATAAAATGAAGTCTTGATGCTATATATATATTAAGCCTTCATTTTCTTATGTAAAAATTACATTTTGACACTTGAAAAGTAGTTTTTAAATATGGGTCTTGCCAAAATACGAATTTCACAATTTTGTTTGAGTTCATAACTAAGATCTATACTTAATATGAACATAAACATAAAACAAATGCATGGTAATAAGTATAAACATCATGGATCTAAACTTCATTATCAAAATCTTTCATTTATGGTATCTATACCCTAAGCCCTTCATTTTAAATGAAAAATATACATTTTGAAGTTGAAAAACCACTTTTCTAAATATGGTTCCATTTTCATCCGAATTTTCAAAATTGATTTTTGTTGAAAACAAAATAGATCTTGGCTTTCCTACAACTTTCCTACCATCATCAAGCTATAGCAAGTTGTTCATGAACATAAACAAAGATCTAATGCATCTATGAACTCAAAACTTTAGATCTAGTTTCTAAACTAGTTTTACATGCATGAATCACTAAGATAGACATGTGAATGCTAGATCTATGCATAAATCATAAGGAATAACAAAAATAACAACTTAAATAACAAGATCTATGGCATAAACAAAAATCAAAGCCATAAAAAGTTAGATCTACAAAATATAATAACTTTAAACAAGAAAATAATTATAATACAAGGTAATAAAAGTGGAGAAGAGAAAGATTTCATTTTTGGCATCATCATCCTAAGCTTTTAAGCTTATGGAAGTTCATTTGATGCATGAAACCTTCATTATACTTTACCTATATCACCTATGGAGCTTTAGGGAAGATTTGCTTAGAAAATCTTTAAAAATGAAGTGTGGAAGCCAATGAAAGGTGTGGGGCAGC
>JAMXBD010003674.1:0-108049 GCA_024138025.1 Combretum micranthum | reverse complement strand
CCAACTTCTTGTTAGGACTATTCTTCTTGAAGATCCAACAAGTTATCCGTTGTAGATTTCCTTTGAGAACATTCATTGGCAAAATGCCCAGTCTGCTTGCATACAAAACAAGTGTAGAAGCTTTCTTTAGGCAATCTGGAATCTTGTGGCTTGGGTCGCCACAGAAATAACATTTATTCTGGAGGAGGGGATCTCTTCGAGTAGTGTGCTCCCTTGCACTTCTAACAAGTTACTGTTGCCTTAGAAACATCCTTTCATCCACTGGAATTTCCCTTAAAGTGGCTAATAGATTCAAACCTCTTAGAAGGGAAATAGGAGCTTGTTCCTGGTTGAAATTTCTTTCCAAACACATGAAGTTTCTTCTCAAAGTCCTAGCTTTCCTTTTCTTGGCCCCTTCAACAATTCTTGCTCTTTCAACTAATTCCCCGAAGGTGCAGATGTCAAATTCTTCTAACCGCATCCTTAAATCTTCATCTAATCCATTTAGTAACACTTGACGTTTTAGCTCTTCACTATCTTATAGGAATCATGAGCATACTGTAGGAGTCGATTGAACTCCGTCTCATACTTTTTAATGGATCTTCCCTTGTGAAACATGTGCAAGAAATCCGCACTATACCTTACTCTTAGACTTCCTGGGAAATAGTTTTCCAAAAACTCATTCCGAAAGATATCCCAAGTGATGGGTGGTGGCAACTCTCTACTCTTTGACTCCCACCAGACTCGAGCATTAAACGTCAATATATAGGTACAATAGTTTAGTCAAAGATGATGGGAAACTTCATAAGCAGCAAAAGACCGCTCTATCTGTGCGAGGCTTCATTTGGTTTCCCGAAAGCTCCATTAAAGTAACGGTTATTTTTAATGAAATCTAGGAGTGAAGCCCTGTGTGGTCGAGGTAGTGGCGGAGGCGGCAAAGGTGTGGTATGTGATTGAGCATCTGGGGGTGCCGATCCATGTACGGATGCTCAAGGTGCTTGTTGGGGTGGTGCTTGAGCTGGTGCCGGTGGTGGCATATTCATTTGTTGTTCTTGAACTAACACAGAAGCTGTGTTAATTGACTGAGCGTGGCTTGTAGATCACCTTGTGGGTTCGGAGGTGGAGCTACAGGGGCACTTTTGGTTGGTTTACTTCCTCAGGCAGATCATTCGATGCACGTCTTTCTCTTGGTCATCCTCTTCTGGGTCGGCTGTTTTAAGTTTTTGTTTATGTAAATACTAGTTTATTAAGTCTTTTACATGCTAAGCTACGGAAATTACGAAAATTTTTTATAAGGTAAACATGTAAAGAAATACATCATTTAGAAGAAATTTAAGCAATTAAATTAAGAAATAAAATTTGTTCAAACCAAAATACTTCCTTAAATCAAAAGCATTCAAGGGCATGAAACCCGTACATAGAAGAAATCAAAGCTTACAAAAGAAATCCAAAACACAACAACATTAAACACCTTTACGAAAACATAAATTGAACTTCTAATCAATCCTATATCCTAGGTCGATTTGGTTACAAAATTTTAGTTAGACACATGGGATTGCTCGGATGGATCCTTCCTTCTTTCCTTCTTTAGTCATCCTTCATGGTGAGGGGGTCAAGTCACAGTAACTGGGCCTAGGAGTCATCCTGGCCTTTTTGCCACAAATTGCCTTAGGTAGTTTCGAACCGTCATCCTTTTTCCTTTGTGGGAGAGTCGATTCCTAGACGTGCTAGGTTCTCCTTGATCATATCCCATTTGCGGTGCATGCTCCCCATCGGATGCTTCCATTATCACATCCTCAGTTTGATATCTTATTAGAGAGTGAGATCGCTTCTATTCTGAATGTTACCATTTAGGGTTGGTTCGACAGGCCATCCGAAATCATGACTGACTTCTTGGTGCTTAGAAACATCATCATCCCATTCGTGATTTGCTTGCGGCTCTACATGTTCCGTTCCTTTATTCACTTCTTCTCCTTCCACATCTTCTCCCCATTCGACTTGCTCATGTCTTCCTTCTTCCGGTGATGGTGGTGGAGGCGATTCATCAGGGTATAGCCACAAATTTCGATAAACTCCGTACCAAAAGAAGTAAGATTCTTCATCTACTTGTCCCCAATAGGTGTGGTCAGCTAGCTCGTCATGGCATAGTTTTATACCGGGCCTATGGAATTCCAAGTTCGAAAATTGGGAAAGACTGGACGTCTGTCGTTTCGAAAAATGAACATAGCCTCTTAGAGCATAGGGTTGTGGTTGTAATGGCACATAAGTCGTTCCATACCATATATAACTTCCATGTCGATCTAATTGGTGTGCCTTATGGCATCATATCTTAACCCATCTATCACATGATCCTACATAGTGTCACGGAGCCCTCTCCTCCACATGCTATACATTGCTCGAGCGGACTTAGGCCGTCCAACTAGGGCATACTCCTCACATAAGCTCCTTACTTTCAATTGGTAGTCTACAAGAGTCTTGTCATTCCTCAAGTTCAAAAGTGGGCCTTAGCTCTAACTTCACTAAGTGTAAGCTATAAAAGATAAGGAAGGTCATTAATTTTCCTTTTTGAAAATTCTAAGCTTGTCTAACTTATCTAAGCCTCTGTCTACTTAATTTCAACTTATCTACCTTTTTCTTTTCTAGATTCATTCCTATTACCTTTATTCCTTTAAACTTGTTGCTCTAATACCACCTTAAACTGTCACGCCCTGAAGGATACCTATAATAACAAGACTTAAGAATGACTACCTTAGTCATGAGAAAGTTTCGGTATCACATGTAAGGTGTTTAACACGGGAATAGGAGACGCTTTTGGGTAGTGTGGTTTAAGCAAGTAAAAATGAACATACAAGAATCCAGAAATAAAATAGATCATAACATTAATAATTAAAGTTCTATTACATGATTCTTAAGGGCATACCCCCGCTAAATTCCAAGGATCAAAATAATTAATAGTCCATACAAAAACAGGTGCTCCTGTGAATGCAAATATTTATAGGGGCGTAAGCTTACGGGCTTAGTGAGTTTAATCCCAAAATTCATACTTGAAAAAAATATCAACCAAGTTTATTAAACAAGCAAATAGAATGCAACAATCACGTGAGCATACAAGACATGTGATTTTTCGGAATCATATGTTGAATGAATTATGCCCTTCATTTGGAGTTAAGTATTCCGACCCATTATAGCCACTACTTCTTTTTAAAAACATTTTTATAGATCTTATCAGCTCCTATACGCCATCTAAAACATATAATTATTATCAACTCTTACTAGCCATCAGTTTTTTTAGTTTTACCGGCTCTTACTCGCCACATACATAATATACCGTTATGCCTACCACCACTATCATACACTTGTCCCACCAATTGTATAATAGCGAATGCAATGTGACTCATGATATGAAGTGCATGTATCAACTTTTGTTTAAAGCCTAGTCGTTATATTTTAATTTCTTATAGGTGATTAACCAATTTCCGACACTTCAACATGCTAATAAACATGCCATTTGTTACAAGCATTTTATGCTTCGATATACTTAATATTCTTTCAATATATTATCATACAACTTCCATTTTATCTTCCCTTAAATCTAATACAACTAATTTTACAAGCACAAACATAAGCATGAAAAATAAGGGAAGTAGAATCACTCGGCCATGTCGATACTTCTCTCTTATGGATGAGTTGATCGGTAATTCCACTAATCGAAGTAATTCTCCGGGTATGAATACTCCTCCTTGGGATCACCTAATCAAGAAGAATACCCATAATGAGTATTTCTTGTTGATTCTAGAGTACTTAAAAAAATGTCGCAAGATCATCAAAATTCGTATAGAAGATAATTTCAACTTAAAACGGCCATCACTTGGTCATTTTAACTCGGAATTGTGCTTATAATACACCGTTTTCTACCTACTTGAAAAGATATATCCATTTTTAAAACTATTTTCATCAGATTAAGTTTTTTGAGCTCCGAAATAGTGGCAATCAGATTCACCACGAATTTTGTAAAACTTAATTTTGTAAACTTTTCTTCATTGTACAGATACTTGTATCAATGTATAGATATTATAACGGTTGGAAAATATTTTTAAAAAAAGTATATACCTATATATATATCGACTCATATCAAATTCATGAATTTAATGAAGTTGTCTCAACCATGAATTTTTTGTAAAAGCAAGGTCTTCTAAAATATTGGAAAAGCAAAACTTTTGAAAATTTCTACTCAGCTTGTTAGAAAATTTCTTAACTTATTTTAATTCCATTTCCTTAGCCTTTTAAATTTCAAAAGATGATTTTTGCTTTTTCTAAGTTCTAGGGATTAGGAAAGTAGTTAAAAATCTATCAAACTCTATATTTTCTTAACCTTTCCTAAAATTTATTTCACTTTAAAAAGTAGAAATTGATTTCCTAAGTTGTTCATTAATTTCATTCCTTAAGATCATTCTATTCTTATGAAAGAAATTTTCTTGGTGTTTTTCAAACTAATCTATTCCTTCATATCCAAAGTATTGTGGGAAAATGAAGTTTAGTATAACTTTTGTTAAACAAGAATTTGAGATCCTAATTTTAAAGAATACTTTTCCATTTTATGACTTTGTAAAGTGTATGTATGTATTGTCTAAAATTCCTATGTTCTTTGGTTACTAAAATTTATGATGAACATTTCTTTCATGATAACATTTATTTTGGAAAAGAACTCCTATTTAAGAAATTCTTCATTTTTTTTATCTGTTGAGTCAAAAATCAATATGTTCATGCATGATCATGAATGAAATCATAAAATTTGAAAAACATAATAAGAAATAATAAGTAATAAAGTAAGCAAGTTAATAAAAATATCAAGTATTAGGAACCTTAGTTTCTTCAAGGTATCCCGGACTAAGAATAGACTAGTCCCAAAAGAAATAAAGAAAAGAAAGAAAATATTGTTTTCACTTGATGAGGACAAGTCTAAGACTAGAGAGTAGTCTTAAAACAACATGGAATATGTAAATAAATTGCATAACTTGGAGGTAAATAAATAACAATGAGCTTATATGCTCAAAGATTTATATATAAGTACATAATTATATTTAGTTAAATATATAAGAGGTTAACATAATATTAACAATAATATGGGCAAAATAAAATAACAACATAAAAATATATAAATACATAATCATGAACAAGAATAATACATGAATATAGTATAGCTTCCATAACATTAAGTTTAGGAAACTTACACCTAGGTCATGTAAAGTTACATGACATGATAAGAGAGTTTTGATGAGATTTCTTACCTAAAGTGAGAATGGTAGTAGTGTTTATAGTAGAATAGGGTTTTGGAAATAAAATTTGGGAGAGTTTTGGGAGAGTGTTTGAGAGGAATTTTGGAGAGTAATTTTGTAGGTAGAAGATGTGTGAATGAAGTGAAAGAGGAGGGAGGGTATTTACAAGAAAATGGTGAGTGAATTTTGAGTGATTTAATTAAAAAAAATTAAAAAAATTAAAAAATGAGATAGAGAAAGAGGGAAGGGGCGCCGACCACTTAGAGTAGAGTGAGGGAGAGATTTAAATTTTTGTAATTTTGTGTATTAAAAGTATAATAAGTAAGGTAAATGTGATATAAAGTTATGGGAAAGATAAAAAGTAAAGATAATAGGTGTATGGAGTTTTAAGAGTAGGTGTTAGAAAAAGTAGAGATAAATAAATATATAATAGTAATGAATATGTAATGTAAAGTAGATGTGACTAATAAAATATTGGTAGTAAAAAAATACGCGTATAATTATGATATTTTTTGTTTTTAGTATCGAAAAATTACGAAACTTATATTTTTGAAATCTTTGTATTAAATCGTCCTAATGGTGTCATCAGAATACTTTCACTATTTCGAGCTTCGAGACATGCTTTTCGAGAACTGATTCTATTTGAGTCCAAATGACACTTGAAATTTGCGAATATAATATTTTTATGTTTCCTCAATTTATTATGAACTGTTATCACTAATTATTTTAACTTCGTTTTCTAGGGTTAAAGAATACGGGAATGCCGGATTTAAATTTAAGGTTTGTACTGTTCTTTTGTTGACCTTTAAGGTTTTCGATTGACTTTTTATTTTAATATTAAACATAAACCTAAAATTAATTGAAATTTCAGGGTTTACATGGTAACATGATTGATTATATGATAGATAATTGATTTTTTTTTTTGTGAGGATATATAATCTAGTCTAAAAGATAATCTTATGATTTGTTGGCTTGAATTGGAAATCTCCTTGTTTTATGCTATTAATGAATTAAACCATAAGAGCTTGTCCATAAGTGAAATAATCAAAGATCCTGTTTTGATTATAAAAAAAGTAAAGAGAGATAGGTTATTAGAGTTTGTTAATGTCCGTAACAAATTTATCCAAGATAAGGAAAAGAAAACCTTTGCATCAATGATCAATTCTATGAACTGAACTGTAATGACACTTTGGTTAAGAACTCCTCAACATTGAATTAATCATGAATTTTGTTTAATTGCTTTAGATATAATTAGTTTTCTTATTTTCTTAGAATTCACAAAACATCCACTACCAATCCCTCTCTCTCCTCCCCCCACCCCCCCCCCCCCCCCCCCCCCCTTGCTTCTTTTCTTCATCTGATCTTTAAATAGAAATAAGTTTTACTAATCTCTATGGATACGAACCTACTCACTGTATATACAAGTTATATAATTTTTTTAGAGTAGGAATATATATTTGTTGGATTCAACACCAACCAATTGAACATTGGTCTAATTATATTTTATTTTCTTTTTAATAAATAAAACCTAAATAAAAAAAGAAAAAATGCAATTAAATTTGTGATTGTGCTCGTGCACACATTATTTTGGTTTTAGGGCAATGGTTCAAGATGAAGCTAGTTCCATGCTTCATGATGTTATAGAGAAAGGAAAGCAATCATGATGTGGCTTGGCATTATAGAGAGGGGTCAATCACATCCCATACTATTATAAAAGATATGAATATAAACCTATTAAATAAGTCAAACCTTTAGGTATGAAACCAAAACAAGTGACAAAACCATTGGGAGTTCATGTAAAGGAGAAGCTGAACGAGATGGAGGTGGTAAAAGTTGAACATAAGAAATTGGTTGTAGAATTATTAAATTTAAGACAAATAATGAAATTCAAAGTAAAAAGGACAAGATCATAGAAACTATGGTAAAGACTGATCCTTAAGAAGGTAATTGGCGAGCATCAAGTAAAAGATGTCACTAATTATAATGAGGAAGTTAAAGTCTAGGAAGTAAAGGTAGTTGAAACTCATGGAAGGAAAGTTGGTTGAAGGTCATCAAAACATAAGTTATAGAGGTTGTTGAATATAAATAAATAATTTCGATTATTTACTATTCTTTATTAATTTCATAAGAGCATTCCTATGTTCATGTTGAAGAAGATCTAGGTCAATGAGAGAATCCATTTCATGCTCATTATTTAGTTCAGGGGACGATTGCAAATTAGTTGTTGATGGCTACATTTATGCTGATGTGATTTCCTAAGATTTTATTGATAGGATAAATTCATAAGTTACTCTGCATATAAGACCGTAAAATTTATGATAGTTGAATTATGAGTCCTTCATGTGCCTTTAGGTACATGTTTCATTACTGATCAATTTCAAAATTTAGGTTCTAAATTGATCAATTTTAACATTAAGGTAACTAATTGCATATTTTGTCAAAGTTCATGCATCATTCTGACATTAAACCATCAATCTTTGACCTCTTAACTAAGTACGTATGTGAGTATTGTCAATGTTTGGGCAACATTGAGAGCAATAGGAAATATAATCTGTAGATGAATTTGAAAGAGTAGATGATTTTAAATACTTTAATTACTTTGTAACTCACTTTTAGTAGGTTATAAATTTTATGAAGAGTCTATGTTCTAAGTACAAGTATACCTTACTTGTTACTTGTGTTTGTTTAGATTATTCATAAATTGACTAAATGACTTTTTGGCTACAAGAATATATTTGTTGCTTATGTGTGGCTATTGGTCATGTAGAAAGTACCTATGCTATTATGACAGCAATCTGATGATCCATGTGTGGTGTTATCCTAAAGTGTTGTTGTGCATGGAAATGATTTGAGTAGATCTAGGTGTCTCGGCTTGTGGATTTTAGGAAGTACCCAATATTCAATTTATGGACTCATGGATGTTGGGGAGTGCCCAACATTATATATATTTATTATTATATTACATGTGACAGGATACTAAGTTATCGCTATATTGCTTGCTCAGCTTAAAATAAAGATAATAAAATTTGGATGTTGCATTACTAATATATTTGTATATGAATGTGTTTGTTTGATCACACATGTGTGTTTTTAGTATACTGTACTAGACTCTGAATCATTCCCTTATTTTTTTAGGTATAGATGGTGAGCATATATGAATAATTGTATCATTAGTTACAATAGTTATTGGAATTTGGGACTATCGCGCTTGTAGTTAGACATGGGATGATCTATGAGACAAGAACGATAATCATGTAAACCCCCAAATTTTCGGAATCGGTTTAGCATAAAACCCTAAACCATAAGTCAAACGAAACCCTAAAGGTCAACAAAACCCTAGTTTACCGTACCAAACTAAATCCGGCATTGCCGTTTTCTTTGGCCCTGAAAAACGAAGTTGGGATAATTAGCTAGAATAGTTCGTAATAACCATAGGTTTTATAAAAAGTTCAGTTTCATGAAATTCGGGTGTCCTTCGAACCCGATCGACACAGTTTTCGAAAAACGTGTTCGGAAGCCCGGAATAGTAAAAATATTCCGAATACACCGTTAGACTCGTAAAAATAAGTTTTCCAAAAATATCAGTTTCGTAATTTTTCGGTAAGTAAAAATAACAGATATAGCTATTATACGCTTATTTCTCACTATCGGTATTTTAATTGTCATATCTACTTTACATTACACTATTCATTACTATTATACACTATTTTTTTATCTCTACTTTTTTTTACACCTATTCTTACACTTACATAACCTATAATCTTAACTTTTTACCTTTCCCATAACTTTATATCACATCTCCCCCCCCCCCCCCCCCCCCCCCCCCCCCCCCCCCCCCCCCCCCCCCCCCCCCCCCCCCCCCCCCCCCCCCCCCCCCCCCCCCCACCCCCCCCCCCCCCCCCCCCCCCCCCACTCTTAATGCCCTCAAATTGTTTTAATTTTACTTTTTTTTAATCACACAAAAATCACTCCTCAATTTCCTATAAATACCCCCTCCTCTTTTACTTCTTTCACACCACTTCTACACTAAAATTACTCTCTCAAAATCTCTCAAGAATTTCTCTCCAAGAAGTTCTTTCAAGAAGTTCTCCTTAGCTTATCTCCTTTAGGTAAAAATTCTTCAAGAAGTTTCCATGTTCATCTACTTAGTATAAACTTAATGTGTGTTTTCTAAAACCATGAAGGTTAAGAAGCAACAATAGGTTCATACTTTGTTTTTGTTCATAATCATAATTTCTTTATGTTCATTTATGTTTCTTTTATGTTCATAACTATCTACTATATCTATATAGCTATATATACTATTTAGAGCTATAAGCGCATATCTTGCAATTATTTACCTTTCATGCATTTATTTACTTCAATGTAATTTATTTACTTCAAGTTGTTTTTGAGACTAGTCTCTAGTCTTAGACTTGTCCTCGTCAAGTCAAAACAAGCTTTTGTTCCTGTCATTTTATCTTATTATGGGACTAGTTTACTTCTTAGTCCCGGGAGCCTTGAAGAAGCTAAGACTCCAATACTTGACTTTATTATTAATGCTTTATGTTACTTTGTTTATTATTATTCTCATAATCATGTTCACTTAGATTGTTGTCCAAAAATTTTATTTTCTAAAGATAATTAAATAAAAGAAGGATTTTTGTCACTTAGAAATAAGTTTATGTAAAGAGTAAAATCTATAAGATAACAAAAATAAACTCATGCCTTTTCAAGTTACAAAAGAGCTCACTATAATTTTAGAAACTTTTTTTTTACTTAAAAAGCTACTTAAAATCTTTATTATTCCACCTTGTTTCTCAAAAAGAAAAATTTGTTGATACAAAAAATGGTTCTTTTTATAAAAAAGATAAATAAGATAAATGGCTAAGGAATTTTCAAGTAAAGACCTTTACAAACAAATAGGCGAAGAACATCTATGGTTTGAAAACAAAAATAATTCCTTTTTACAAGAGGAAGTTAATAAGATTATAGAAACTAGTTTTTCTACGAAAAGGTTCTTAATTGTTCCACATTGTTTTTATGAAGAAAACAAATTTTCATGCATGGATGATTTTATGAAAAACATAAGATATGAGAAAAGAATGAGAAATTTCAAGTAAAGATTTTTGCAAAACAAATAAACAAAGAAATTTGCACAAGAAAAATAAATATGAAGAATAGCATATTTTCTAAAAGACTTCAAAATAGTATTAGTATAACTTAGAAAGTAGAAATTTTTTTTTATTCTCAAAAGTTACTTTGGAAAAGATAAATAAAACCAACATAAAACATTTTTAGAAAACAAAGAAAGCAAGGTATTCATTTCAAAGAAATTTACAAAAACAATCTCCGAAAAGCTTCAACCCGATATTATTTTACCTACGAAAAATAATTGGACAACAAAGACACTTGAGCATGCTTGATATGAGTTATATAGTTATAAAAAGGGAATTTTTCAACTATATAGATAACTAAGTATTTATCAAGCAAAATCTTGATTTCTTGAACCAAGGTTGTTTTGTTGGAAAATCCGTGGTGAATTTTGACACCACTGTTTCGCAGCCTATACAGCTTTGTTTGATGGAAATAAATGGGTAGATCTTTTCGAGTAGGTAGAAATCGGTATATTTGTAACGGGGTTAATGTGTCTTAGGGTTGTTTTGGGGTTATGAGGAAGACATGATAGAAGGGACGACAAGACAGAAGAGAGAAGTGGAAACTGAAGAAGGCAGGAAGGAAAAAACAGAGTTAAAGGGCTGGGCTGTGAGAAGAGGCTTGGGTCGGCTGTGAGAAGGGCTTGGGCCGAGAAGTTTATGGGTAGGCCAAGTGGGCTCTAACTATCCATAACTTTTCCTAAGCTTAAACTTTCTAAATGTATTTGTATTTCCGATTAGTTACAACAAACAATTTTACATTCTGTTAGAATTAGTTAGAGTAAGGTAAATTCCCATTTATTCTGTTAAGCCACCTGTCATAGCACATGGTGGATTTGGGGAATATTCTGTAGAGCAAAAACGTCCATATAAGCATGTAATTTGATGAAAACAGATTATGAATGAAACAGTTTACAAATTCCTTTAACCTGAGCTTGCATTCGAGCTTATAACAATTTGGTTACATTAATTACTTAGCTTGCATTCGAGCTCAGTATTACACTCAATTTTGAGCTGAATTGTTTACCCCGTTCCAAGTGGTATCAGAGCCTTCCCTCCTGGAAATGGAGACGCGTGAGGCCCAGAAAATAGACGAAGCAGTCCGAACAGCCATGAAGGAGCATGCCGAAGAAACCTTGAAGCTGGTGAAAGCATCTGTAAAAGAACAAATAGAGAGCACTTTCAATTCACTCCATGAGACCTTGCTGAGAATGCAAGGAGTGATGGATCAACAGAATCTTGCATTGACAGAATTGAGAACTCACCAAGCGGAGAATGTGTTGACTTCTGGATTGAGCTCAATGGGTAAGCAACCAGCGAGCGGTTCTAACTCCAGGTTAGAATCCTTGAATGTTATTGACAATCTACATCCACTGAGGTCGAGAGCACCTAAGATTGATTTCCCACTTTTGATGGGGATGAACTTAAGGACTGGTTATATAAGGCGCAACAATATTTTGAGATGGACCTGACTCCAGAAGATTGGAAGGTGAGGGTGGCTGCCATGTATTTTGAAGGAAGGGCCCTGAAATGGTACTACTCTTATGTACAAAATCAAGGGTCGGATCAGGTGGTTACTTGGGAAACATTGGTGAAGGAGTTGCAGGCCCGGTTTGGTGAAGGGCATATGAGGATCCAATGGCGGAATTGAAGGAGCTGCAACAAGAGGGGGAACTTCAAGAATACCTTGAAGAATTCGAGCACCTTATTAGCCAACTCAAACTACCAGAACCCTACCTTGTCAGCTGCTTTATCAGTGGCTTACATCCCTCCATCCAATACCCTATTCGTATGTTTCAACCCCAAACCCTCCTCCAAGCTGTTACCTTAGCAAAGCTACAGGAAGCCAATCTGTTAGCATCCAAACAACACCTTAAAACCTCCAAACTGAACCAAAAACCTTCATATACACCCCAAGTGAACCACACCACCACAGTACAACCGAGCCCGATCTATCCTAAAGCACTACCCACTATCCAGAACTCACCTAAACACAACCCTACCTCCACCCACAGTAACCCTCAAAATCGAAATAACCTTCACTGCCATTTAATAAATCAACCAAAAGACTCACCCCGAAGAATTGGAGGAGAAAAGAAGGAAAAAATTATGTTTCTGGTGTGATGAGGCTTTTGGACCAGGCATAGATGTAAGAAAAGATTGAATATGTTAGTGGTTGAGGCAGGAGAAAAGGTGGAAGAGGAGGAAGAAACTGATGTGGAGCCAGTGGATGTAGAGGCCGACTTGGCCAAACTTTCTCTCAATGCTATCCAGCATTCACCCAGTCTACCACCACCAGTATGAGACTCAGGGGTGCATACAAGAAACGAAGTTTGAGTGTCCTAATTGATACAGGAAGTTCACTCAACTTTGTGGATGAAGGATTGATTAAGGGACTCAACTGCTGTTTGACTGCCACTACACCACTGAAGGTATCCTTGGCTGATGGGTCAGAATTGGTTAGCCATCACAAATCAACAATTTGAGTGGATAATGCAAGGTCAGGAGTTTGTAGCTGAAGTACACATACTCCCATTATCTGGCTATGACTTGATACTGGGAATACCATGGTTGAGTACCCTAGGAACTATTCGTTGGAATTTTCAGCTACTAACTATGAGTTTCGAATGTAATGGGAAGGCTTACAATTAACAGGGGAGACAGAGCAACTAGTGATGATTGATAGCTCTGCCTTCTCCAGTTGATAACCCATGAACCGATGTTGCAAGTACAATGCTGGGTGGTCCAAGTGGTGAACAGGGAAGAAAAAGACAGCTATAAACTAGCATTAAATCCACAGCTGATAGATTTGCTAGAAGACTATTATGACCTATTTGAGGAACCAATGAACCTACCTCCCCCTAGAGCATATGATCACAAGATCCCACTACAGGAAGGGTCTAAGGTGGTCAACCTAAGACCATATAGACATTCAGCCATTCAAAAGAATGTACTGGAAGAGATGGTACGGGAATTACTTGCCAGTGGAGTAATCAGGCACAGTAACAGTCCATTTGCTTCCCCGGTAGTGTTGGTGAGAAAGAAGGATAATACTTGGAGAATGTGTGTTGACTATAGGGATCTCAATCAGCAGACTGTGAAGGATAGGTTCCCTATACCTACCATTGAGGATCTTTTTGATGAATTGCATGGAGCTACCTATTTCAGCAAATTGGATCTCAGGTCAGGGTACCATCAAATACGTATGCATCCTGGGGATGTGTATAAAACAGCATTTAAAACTCATGAGGGTCAATACGAGTTTTTAGTGATGCCTTTCGGGTTGACCAATGCTCCATCAACCTTCCAAGGTCTCATGAATCATATTTTTAGGCCTTACTTAAGGAAGTTCGTTTTGGTATTCTTTGATGACATTTTGGTGTACAGCTCACACCTGGAAGAACATGTGAAGCAACATGTGAAGCATTTAAAGCTTGTCTTTGAAGGTTTAAGAAAAGAAGTTCTCTATCTCAAGAAAACCAAGTGTGTTTTCGGTGCTGGACAGATAGAATATCTAGGCCACATCATGACCCGAGAAGGAGTAGCAACAGACCCTAAGAAGATTGATGCAATTAAGCAGTGGCCTAAGCCTAAAACCTTGAAGCAACTACGTGGGTTCTTGGGGTTAACAGGCTACTACAGGAGATTTATAAGAGGTTATAGCATCATAGCCAGGCCGCTTACTCAAATGCTAAAGAAGGACAGTTTTGGATGGAGCGAGGAGGCTCAAGTGGCCTTTGAGAAACTTAAGCTAGCCTTAATGCAATCTCCAGTCCTTAGACTACCTGACTACTCTAAGGAATTTGAATTGGAGACTGACGCAAGTGGGGAAGGAATTGGTGTTGTCCTCATGCAGGAACACCACCCCATTGCTTATTTGAGTAAGACCTTGACTCCTAGACAGCAATCCTTATCAGTGTATGAAAAAGAGCTATTGGCTATTGTACTATCAGTAGAAAGATGGAGGCACTATCTGATGGGTAGGCATTTTGTAATCAAGACTGATCACCAAAGCTTGAAACACTATTGGAACAAAGGTTGATCACAACCAGCCAGCATAAGTGGCTTACAAAGGCTCTTGGGTATGGACTACGAGATCAAATACAAGAGTGGCAAAGCTAATGTAGCTGCTGATGCCCTCTCCAGATGCACTCATGCTAGCTTAAATTCCTTGACCACTACGGTTACGACTCCTGAACTAGTAGAAGAATTAAGGAAAAGTTGGAATATGCCCGATGGGTATGCTGAGTTGTTGACTCAACTGCAGGCAGGGAAGATGTGCAAACACTTCACTTATGAGCAAGGAGTCTTGAGGAGAAAAGGAAGGTGTGTGGTGGGACCTTCTATAGAGCTGAGAAGGAAACTACTAAGCATGTATCATGATGGAGTCCTAGGAGGCCACTCAGGTGCTCAGGCCACTTAAAAGAAGCCGAGGTCAGTATTTTATTGGCCTAAACTTGAGAAAGATGTAAGACAGTATGTTAGGGAATGCCAAATTTGCCAGAGGTATAAGTACGAGCACGTAGCTACACCAGGATTATTACAGCCTCTACCTATACCTAAGGGTTGCTGGGTAGAAATCAGCATGGACTTCATAGAGGGGCTGCCTAAGTCAAATGGGTTAGAGGTCATTATGGTGGTAGTGGACAGGTTGAGTAAGTATGCACACTTTGTCGGCCTCTCACACCCCTACACAGCTCCTAAGGTAGCACAGCTCTTCCTAGAGTATGTCTACAAGTTACATGGCATGCCAGAAGGGATAGTGAGCGATAGAGATCCAATATTCATTAGCAATTTCTGGCAAGAATTCTTTAAGTTGCAAGGGGTCGAACTTAAGTTGTCCACGGCCTACCACCCACAAACAGATGGCCAAACAGAAAACGTGAACAAATGCCTTGAAACTTATTTAAGGTGTATGACAGGAGATTCCCCAAAAAGATGGACTCAGTACCTATCATTGGCAGAGTGGTGGTACAACACTAACTTCCATGTTAGTGCCAATCAAACTCCGTTTGAAATTCTCTATGGCTACCCACCTCCTATACATTTGCCCTATATACCAGGGGACTCACGTAACGATACAGTGGACCATATGCTCAGAAACAGGGAGGAAGGAATTGAGATACTAAAATTTCACCTAAGGAGGGCTCAACACCGAATGAAGCAACAAGCTGATAAGGGGAGGACAGACAGGGAATTCGAAATTGGGGATTGGGTTCTACTCAAATTGCAACCTTATCAACAGAACAACATCAAGAAACGACAATCCCAAAAGCTATCAGCGAAATTCTACGGACCATATAAGATACTAGATAAAGTGGGCAAGGTATCTTACAAATTAGATCTGCCAACAGAGGCCGAAATCCATTCCACCTTCCACGTATCTCAACTGAAGCGCTTCCATGGAGAGCATCCCAAGTCGCTTCCATCTCTACCTGCAATTGTAGAAACAGAAGGGTTAGAACCTGCAGCCATCCTAGAAAGGAAAGTGACCAAGCGTGGAAATGTGGCTGAGACTGTGGTACTTCTCTTGTGGAAGAATAAGCCAGCTTCGGAGGCCACCTGGGAATTCCTTGCTGATATGAGGCTACGATTTCCTAATTCTAGCTTGTGGGCAAGCGAATTTTCTAGTGGGGAAGATGTAACGGGGTTAATGTGTCTTAGGGTTGTTTTGGGGTTATGAGGAAGACATGACAGAAGGGACGACAAGACAGAAGAGAGAAGTGGAAACTGAAGAAGGCAGGAAGGAAAAACAGAGTTAAGGCTGGGCTGTGAAAGAGGCTTGGGTGCTGTGAGAAGGGCTTGGGCCGAGAAGTTTATGGGTAGGCCAAGTGGGCTCTAACTATCCATAACTTTTCCTAAGCTTAAACTTTCTAAATGTATTTGTATTTCCGATTAGTTACAACAAACAATTTTACATTCTGTTAGAATTAGTTAGAGTAAGGTAAAATTCCCACTTATTCTGTTAAGCTAGCCTGTCATAGCACATGGGTGGATTTGGGGAATATTCTGTAGAGCAAAAAACGTCCATATAAGCATGTAATTTGATGAAAACAGATTATGAATGAAACAGTTTACAAATTCCTTTAACCTGAGCTTGCATTCGAGCTTATAACAATTTGGTTACATTAATTACTTAGCTTGCATTCGAGCTCAGTATTACACTCAATTTTGAGCTGAATTGTTTACCCCGTTCCAATATTATATGCGCGATTCCGAGTTAAAACGATCAAGTTATGGCCATTTTAAGTTGGAACATTTTTTTATACGAACTTTAACGTTCTTTGACGTTGTTTTGTCAAAATTCAAGAAAATCATCAAGAAAAACTCATTGTGGGTATTTTCTTTGGCTAGGTAACCCCGAGGAAGGATTCCTTTACCCCGAAGAATATTACGACTAAGTGGAGAGTGTGAACGACTCCCCCGCATAGAGAAATAGTCACCATGACATCGTGAGTTTATTTCCATTAAATGCTATACTTGTTGTGCTTGTAAATTAGTTGCACTAGAGTTAGGAAAAGTTAAACCGATATGTATGTAAAATAATTCTTTGAAAGAATTTTAAGAAGATCGAAGCCGGAATTGTTTTAGTACAATATTGATTTGTATGCAAATTCCTTGATCGCCTTAAATTTAAGAATAATTATGATATGACTTTATAAATAAATGAATTCATGCATACCACGAAGTGAGTCACATTACATTTTGAGTTATTATCCTTGGGTGAGAAGGATAGTAAGCTCATGTCGAAAGCAACACTTGGCGGGAGATCTGAAAGCGATTGCTTGACGGCTTAATGGAATATGCTTGGCGGTAGATCCGAAAGCAAGGTCAATCAAGTAGATTCGGAATGCTCGACGATGAGTGCTCGTGAGCAAGAAAACTTTTTATTTAAAACTACTTGAATTGAGGCTATGTATCACCAAACCCCGAATGGAGGGCGCAAATCCATTCAACATATAGTTCCCGGAAAGCTATATGATTGTTTGCCCACGTGTTTGATGCATTACATATGTGTGATTAACCAACTTGTTTGAATCTTGTTACAAGAAGTTATTTATGGAAATAGTTCTCACTAAGCCTATTAGCTTATACCCCGATAGATATCTTTTGCAGTTTCCTTACTTATGGTTAAGGCCACGTGGACCATGCGGGCAGGTAATCTCTTTTGAACGTTAGAAACTTGGATATAGTGTAGCATTATTAGCATGCAAATATGTATATAATAGATTAGTAATTTAGGGAATTGTCCCTAAGTTTGTAAAGTCTTTGCCATGAATGAATAATTATTGTGAATCCTCTTTTCTTAATATGTTTTTATATCTCCTTAAGCTTCATAATTCCATATATGGTCCTCTAAAATTGTGAAAGTAAGCCTTACACTTAATATAAAAGCTTTTGGGAATGACTAAGGTTGTCATACTTAAGCTTTAATATTGAGTGTGGCGGACTATCACGTTTAGGGTACCCATTGGGGCGTGACAAATCATGTGTAGTTGGTTTAATGATAATAGGAGTTTAGTGCTTATTAAAGAGAAACATTCTAGATATAATGAATAATTCTTATAGCAATATTATGCTAAATTGTAATATAAAGACAAATAATTTATATTGAAGGGAAAAAGTGTTATATAATATAAAATAAGGGGGTTTGTTGTCCACCCTAATGTATAATTAAATACTTTATCGTTTAGCAGAGACGTTATTAGAGATGAAGAGATGTTATTAAAGATGAAGAGATGTTGTTAAAGATGAAGAGATGTTATTAAAGATGAAGATACATTATTAAAGATGAAGATGCGTTATTAAAGATAAACAGTTACTTTTTATCTTCTATATAAATTAGGCTTTCTCTTGTCCAAAACTCATTCCTAAACTTAGAAACCTCTCTAAAAAGCTTTGTTTATGAAACTTTCATCAAGGGAAGATAAAGAAACAAGATCAAGGTGAGTTGATCTTCTTCTTCTTTATGGAGTTTTAAATGAGTTCTTTTCTTAAGGTTCTTTTTGCTTTTGAAGATCAAGTTTTGAGAGGAAGCCCTAGTTTTGTGGGAAATTTGTGTTTGGCAATCAAAGGGAAATAAAAATTCAAAATTTTAGGTATATACAAATCTTTTCTCTTTTTGTGGGAATATAGAAGTGATCATGTTTGATTTTGTTTATTATATATTAGAGGGAGTCATAGTATTGGAGGATTTTGGAGAATTTTTGTTCTATTAGAGATTTTGTTATCAAAGGATAAAGGTGTGTATAAATTAGAGTTTTTAATTCTTTTCAGCTTAGGGTTTTAGATGATGATGGGATTAGGGTTATCTTATGAAATCATGTTCTAATGGAGTTTTGATTATAAATAGGTGATTTGTGGAGTTAGGGTTTTTGTTCTGTTCCTAAAACTGATTTCAAGTACGACCTTGTCTTGCTCATTATTTGTGCTTGTAGGCTTAGACATGATAAATTGACATAATAATATTTGATTGTAATAAGAAATTGTGTTTGCAGCTTATGCTTGCTGTGGTTATTAAAGACCAGGCAGTACTATGATACTAATGTGGCTCCCTGATGATCTATGTGTGAAGTTGTCTCGAGTGGACTCATGCATAGATATGATTTTGGTAGTTTAGAAAGTGGTACGATTATGGTACTCCGGGTGTGTGGAAGATTTCCAACACTATGTAATGTATATATTATCTATTTTCAATATTGGTTGTTTTTACGGAGTCCTGAGTTGCTCCGAGCTTGGGGATAGGCATGAATGACCTTAGACTGTGTTGTTTGATGGCTAATAAAAAGATAACAATTTGTGTTTGCTGCATTAGTTATTAGGTTGTATGTGAAACTGTATAATGCTTGTTCATGTGCATGTGTTTGTGGTATGACATATTGGGCCTTTATGCTCATTCTTTTATCTTTTTTAAGAACAGGTGTAGATTAAGTAGTTTTTTTTTTTTTTTTTTATCTTTTTTAGATATGATGTCTTTATGAACCATGGGGAAGATGATAGTGGACTTGACTTTCCTACTGACGTTTAGATTTGCTGGCTTGGAATTAAACCGAGTTGAAGACTTTATGATGTTTATATGTTTTATGAATTTAAGAATGTTTTATGAGACTTCCCTTAATGTTTTAGTTTGGTTTGAGTTAGGTTTGGTTTATGCTAACAAGATTATTCAAAAGTTTTATTATTATGAAGTATTTTTAAATAAATAACCTTGATATGAGAGCTAAATGTTATATTGATATTTATGGATTAGAGAAATCATAGCTTTAGTATGTCCCTCTCAAATAAGGACACGTGGGGGTTATAATGCCTTCAAGATTAGGGCGTTATATAAACTCTCTTAGTATCTGTTAGTTGAATTCAAATAGGATTAAGATTAGACTTGTGTAAATGCTATGGTTACAAGTATGTAATTTGACATTATTTAGAGTTATTAATATTTGAGATGGTATAAATTGTGGGTTTTTAGTAGGTTCTGAGTCTTAACATGTCCATACTCACTATGGATCCATGGTAGGTTATAAATGCCCTTAAATTTAGAGTGTTACATTCTCATTAATGTAAAAATGAATGAAATAAGAAAGGAAATAAAAATTTTAGTTACTATCAAAATTCGTTTCTTTCTCTCTCTATTTTTCCCTTGTCTTGGTTGTTTCAACATTTTATGGCATGTTTTCTTTATGAAAAAATATGCTATTGAGACATTAACAAGAATTTAAAAATAAAAAAGAAATGAACTTAGAAAAGTCAAATTTTAAAAAAAGATTTGATGTTTGTACCTCAATTCATGGAAACTTTTATAATCCTATAATGGGATGGAACTGTCCAACACAAAATACTACCATGATTAAAAAGATAATGTAAAAAGAATATTAAAGGTTTGATCATGGTTGGATAGATCTGAGTTGTCCTATGATATATAACTTAGGCCCATTAAAAAAAAAAATGGAACCATGGAATTTTTTTTTTTTTTGAATCATTTCCAATATATGCTTTTTGGTATCATTCAAAAATAAAAATTTATATCTCGTATTGTTTTTGTTAGTAATCTTTATATGTGCTTTTCATTTTTTTTCATCATTTTCTCAATTGTCATCTTTTAAAAAATATCATCCTATAAAGTCCTCCATGTATATATATTTGCTCCTTATTTACTAGGGTTTCCTAAGTAACTTTTGTCTTAATGTGCATGTAGCTTCATGACACACACATACGCACACATATTATAGTATATATTTAATAAGCTTCTCCATTTAAGTCACATAGAAAAAAAAAATAAATTATTCTATCCACTTTGCTTTTGCACTTCCATTAAGCATTCTTACTGACGTGTTCCTTTATTGTATGGACTTATAAGTTTTATTTCTCTCTTCTAAATGAGTTTTCTCTTAGATTTATTTCTTAATAATAAAAGAAATTGAAATGGATCTTACACATTCTCTCTCTGTCTCTTCACCCACAACTGGAAAACCTTAGTATATTAAGGCAATCCTAAGGTGCCCATTGCCTATCCTTTCTTTCCAAATAATTTTGTTTCATCTATATTAATTAATGCTAATATCAATATTTCTAGATTTACTCCATTTAATCTTCTATTTGTTTTATTTATCCATCATTTCCCACCGTGATCAACTTTTAATATGACGATTCCACCACTTCACTCTTTACAAATTTCGTTTCATTGAAATTGTGAAGGTTAATTAATATTGTTTCATCAATAGTTATTTCACAAAAGTGGATTTTTATATATTTGTTATTTTCTTTTTCTTTTCATTTTTATCCCCTATGTGAAACCATGTTGTCCATTTTACAAGATTTGTTTTACTCATTAATAAAGTGGATTTGATTTTTCTAAAAAAATAAAAATTGTTTTTCTTGTAAAGGATATTTTGATACTTAAAGAGATGTACCCATTTAATTGAATGAGCTTTCATACACCCATTTGATTGATGTAACTTTACTCTTAATAATGTAAAGGAAAACTATTTTCTTAAAAAAATGACCAACACACTAAAAGTTTTATTAAATAAATCTACAACCTAATACCAATTAACTCCGATACATGGGCACCTACAAATGGACCTAATAAAGGTTTAAAAAAAACATTTTTCATAGAGATGATTTTTGTTTCCTTTTATCTATCTTTTTTCTAATTTGTTCAAGTACATCTATATCATATTTACTTACTTTTTATTTTAATTTTTTTTTATTTTTGGCTAACATTACTAACTTTTTATTATAGCAAGTTTATAGTGTTGGCAATTGGGAATCTAACCCATCAACTCAAATACGACATGACACTATTATAAATAAGGGTAGGTCTATAAAATTCAACACAGATATAAAATGGGTCAAACTCGGACACAACACGATTAAATTTGTGTCCATGTTATGTATCTAACATTCATACCTGTTTACAAATCCATTTATTAGGTATGTCCCATAAACAAATAAAGGTTTTGACTCATCAACTTGTTTAATATAGTATTTTTATTATATTATATTTTGTCACTTCTCATTTCACTACCATGCCACATTGAAGAGTGAAATAAATCTCTACCATCGTAAAACAAATTAAAAAAAATGCAAATTAAGGGGAAAATTTATCAAAACACTAATGATGTATTGCATTTAGAAGTTGTGATATAATAATTTGCACTTGTATTGCATGTCAATCATGCGATATGGCAATGTACTAGCTATATTGCATTTCAAAATGGCAATAGTATTTCGCACAACTAAAGTGCGATAAATCATAAGCAATGTATGGGAACATGAACCACATACCCTAATTGCAATCCATAAATAATAAGAAGAAGAAATAAACACAATCTATCCCTTTTGTGAACTCTATAACTTCAAAGATTATTCTAAAAACCTTTTACTAGTAACAACAATACATCCTTTGCATTAGAACTATGTCTTGTAAAGCGATTTCAAAAATTAGGCTTCTCGGACAACAAAAGTAATCCCTGTCACGCCTCGAGGGGTACCCTAAACGTGGCAGTCCGTCGTACACTATACTAAAGTCTAAGAATGACTATCTCAGTCACGCAAAGACTTCCATATCATGTGCAAAGCGTACATCACAACCAAGGAAACGCATCGAAATAGCGCAATTTCCATTGATAATGATTAAGTAACAAGGCAAGAAGAATACTTATCATAAAATATAAACATGGTAAATTACAATTCTTAGGGGAAAATCCCTCTATTTTCTTCAAGTCAAAATAAATGCACTTTTTAGAAATTTCCAAAACACTAACATAGCATACATTACATATAAGGAACCTTACAAAGTAACCTCATTCTATGTTCCCATTGCCTTCATAAAAGTTTAACACCCTTCCATGACTTTTTTAATGTCATGATCTTCGATTTAAGCCACGAGTATACCTGTTTCAACAAAATCTATAGGGGTATAAGCTTACAACTTGCTTAGTGAGGTATTCCTTTTCATTTGCACCATGGTTTCAAACAAGTTCATTTAAATTTTCTTACATATGCTATGCATACAATACAACAATCACATGAATTCACAAATATATATAGTTATCCGGAAACCATATATAGAACGGATTTATCCCTCCGTATCAAACGTTAGGGAATTGTTGATGAAGATTCTTGACCTTCTACTGCTAGTCCCCAGACTCCCCCACCTAAAGCGTTTGGTTGGCTCGGCTTCGAACCTAGAGTCGCATTCCCCAAGCGATTTGGATTCTCTAAGAAGGAACATGGCCCGTGTTCCAACACGATAACAACCAATCCAAATCTACGCGTAGGAGTAGCAGCCTTCTGAAGGAAAGGTGACTTGATATATGCTATGTGTGAGTGTTTTATTTTTCTTAAGCTAAACCTTATTAATGTTTATTAGGGAAAGCATCAATCAATTTAGTGAACAATAAGCAACCATAAAAGTAAGTAGCAAAACACTTAAACGGCAATTTGAAGTTGCGTATTCTAATTCTCATTTCACACATAAGCATTGAATCACATATATGCATATTCCGTATTCCCCATACATATCCATTTTTATCTTTTCTTAGTATACTAATGCTACTACTTTACAAGACAAGCAAGATAACGAAATTAAGAGAAAAACTCATCGTCCATTTCATAATCTTCTTAGTCGTAGTAATCCTTAGAAAGGGTGATCTCATTTCCTTTATCACATAGATAAAAGAAATACCCGGGATAAGAATTTCATAGAAATTCTACTTAAATTTTCTAATTCTATTTCACTATGTCCATCAAAATCGCATAGAATGAAATTCCAATTTAAAATGACCATAACTTGCTCATTTTAACTCGGAATTTCTTATATAATATACCGTTTTCTACCTATTCGAAAAGATCTATCCATTTCTAAGGTTATTTTGGTCACAAAAGGTTGTTTGGGTTTTGTAACCGTACGGTACAGATTCAAAACGAATATTTCCAGATTTTGCGAAACAATTTTCCAACTTAACTTCATTAAAAAATCTTTTAGTAAAATATATATATATATATATATATATGATTGATAAATCCTTTGAGTATATATAGATAAGCTCACTTTATATGTAAAAATTCTAATGGTAGTGTCTCAACAATTTATTTTATAAAATAATTCATTTTGAAGTGTTAAAACTTAACTTGACAAAATTCTTTTTAAGTATTTCGGAGAAACTTTATATTTTCTAGGTTATTATAAATGATTATATTCTTATTTTATTTTCCTCATTCCTTTTTCCAAAACAAGTAAATTTTCCTTTAACTTTGGTCTTTTATAATTTTTATTTCTAGTGATAAAAGAATGAAGTTTTTAAGAGTTTTATTAAGTTGTTTCTAAATTATAATAATTTGAGTTGTGTAAATTTTCTTTTAAAGAAATAACTTTGGTAAACAATTCTTTTATATTTTCATTTTCCAACTTTTAAAAATAACTTTATTTCCAAAACTTGGTCTTTTAATTCATTGACCAATTTTATTTGGAAGCAAATCATGTCTTAACATTTATAAATTTTTTACAATGTCTATTTTTTGAAACCTCAACTGTTTATATTCTTTTATTTCTTAGAAAATGAGTTTATCATTTAACAACCTAAACAAACTTTTATTTTTCTAAGTGATTTATAATTTAGTATTGATTTTATCTCAAATTATAAAACTTAGTTTAGTTATTACTTTTGGTCAAAATTCCTATAAGTAAGCTTTTTGAGAAAATTTTATTTATCAAATAATTCATATTATTGAGTTTTAATAAACTTTATGTGAGTTATCATAATAAGAGAAAATGTTTATTTGTTAGTTAACCTCTTTGAGAAAATCATTTTATTCTTATATAGGAAAAATCTTAGTGAGTTTGAAAAGAAGGTGAAAAAGAAATCTTTTCCTATGGATATGATACAAAGTCTTTATTTGGTGACAAACATACATATAAGAAAGATTGGTTTCATTTTCTTTATTAAATAAAATTCTACTTTAGATTTTTGTTGAGACAATATCATTATGGTTATGTATGTATATGAGCATGTGAAATAATAAGAATATGGGAAAGACACCGAAAGCAAATAATAATAAGCAAGATAATAAAAATATCAAGTATTGGGAACCTTAGCTTCATCAAGATAACCCGGTCAAGTATAGCGAGTCTTAGCTTCATCAAGGCATCCCAAGACTAAGAACAAACTAGTCCTAAAAAGAATAAAAAAAAAAGAAAGAAAAAGGTTGTTTTGATTTGATAAGGGCAAGTCTAAGATTAAAAAGACTAGTCTTAAAATAGCATGAAATAATAAATTGCAAAGCATGAAAATAAATAAATAAATAACAAGTGAGCTTTTATGCTCTAAACAATATATATAGATACATAAATATATATTTAGTTAGATATGAATAAGAATTTAGCATAATAAAAACAATAATATGAACAAAGTATAATAATCAACATAAAAATATAGAAATGGGTATTCATGAACAAGAACAATACACGAACATAGTGTAGCTTTCATAACATTAAGTTTAGGAAACTCATACCATGGTTATGTAAAGTTACATGACATGGGTAAAATATTGGTAGGGGTTTACCTTTGAGTATTAATGTGGTAGGAAGTAGAAAATGAATATGGGATTATGTTGTTAGTGATATGTGGTAGATAGTTTGTGTATAAAGAAGGACTTTTGTGAAGAATTGGTTTAAGAGAGTTTTGGTAGAGAGAAATTTTGGAGAGAGGATTTGTGGAGAGATTTTGGGAGAGTTTTGGTAGTAAAATGAGTTGTGTGAAAGAATGAAGGAGGAATGGGTATTTATAAAATTTTGAGTGAATATTAGATTTAATTAAATTAATTGAAAAAGAAAATAATTGAGATTGAAGAGAGAGAGGGGTGGACGGAAATTGGGGGGGGGGGGGGGTGGGAGGGGGGGAAGAGAGAGAAAATGATTAAAAATTAATTTTAGAAGAAACGTGTAAGAGAAGTTTAGTAATATATGTGTAAATTTTTATGGAAAAGAAAATTATAAGAAATAGGTATGTAGGTCGTAAGAATAGGTAGTAAGAAAAAGTAAAGATAGATGAATAGTAGAAAAAGTACTATGAATAGTGACTAAACAATTAAAATATCGGTAATAATAAAAAAATGTGTATAAATGCGATACTGTAATTTTTAGTTATCGAACAATTCTAAAACTGATATTTTTGGAAACCTTATATTTTTATGAGTCTATTGGCATTAACGGAATATTTTTGCCTTCTGGTGTACCAGGGTACGATTTTTGAAAACTGATCCCGTTCGAATTCGAAGGACACTAGAAATTTGAGAATGTGATATTTTTAAATTTCCCTTTATTATTACGAACTATTATCAATAATTATTTTCTGTTCATTGTTTAGGGTTTAAGAGCACGTGTCACACCCCGAAGGGTACCGTAAACGTGGTAGTCCGTCGTACATAATATTAAAGCCTAGGATGACTGCCTCAGTCATGTGAAGGCTTCCATACTATGTACAAGGCGTCTTACACATGGAGGAGACACATCGGAGTAGTGCATTTTATATTGATAAAACTTGAGTAACAATGTAAAGGAAATATAATTCAATATACTTCAATTACAAGTGATCCATAGATTTCACTACACAAACTATTACAAGTCAATTCACAAAATCTAGCTAATATCTTACTTCCTGCTAAAATCTTGAAGTCATATTCAGCTCCAACCGTCTCGGTCCCTAGGTAGCATTCTTTTGTCAACCTGTTTAATTCAAACATCTATTGGGGTATAAGCTATACTAGCTTAGTGAGAATTCCCTTAATTTCGAACCATAACAAGCAAGTTATGAATCATCCATATGCTATGCATGAACAAACACATGAGCAGACAATTACGTATGGGTATCTAGAACCCATACACAGAACGGATTTACGCCTTTTGTATCAAGGGTTAAGGATGGTATTGAAAGTCTACACGACCACTACTAGTCCCCGAAGCCCCTCAAGGCTCATAGCACTCGACCCGGCTAGGCTCACACATGGAATGCATCCCCGGTGCGAAATTCTGACTTAAAATAACCAAGTTATGGCCGTTTTTAGTTAGAATTTCCAATTACCATGAAAATTACGAATTCAAAGAGTTTTATTTGAAAAGTTTGGAATTAGTTATGGTATGAAATACTCATAGGGGTATTTCTTTCGTTTAGGTGATTTTGGAATCGGGAGAAATTCGTGTTTCTGGATTACTACCATTAGAGACTAGATCATGGCCAAGTGAGTTCACTATCTTTAAATTATATGCTTGTGAATGTGCTTGTAATGATAGTAGCATTAGCTTTAGGGCAAGATAAAATTGGATTGTGTATGTGAACTTTATTTGAGTGAATCAATGATAGGAATATCGAAATAGGAGTTGTAAATATTTATATGATTTAGTATAGTATTAGACTGTCTGCAATATCTATGATCACCCCTAAATTGTAGATTAATATGGCATGAAATTATAATCAAATTGACCATGCATATCATATGTGAGTCACATTACATAGGTTATCATACCTTTGTGAGAAGAAGGCATAATAGCTGGGCAACAGAGGGCCTATAAACTCGAATATTGGCGTAAGGGTCGGAATTGAAAATGTGTGTGGGTGGGCATCTATATCAACCATAATATAAATGAGAAAAATTGAAATCTATGGTCGTATGGGCTTGCAACACCTAACTCCAAATGGATGACGTAAATCCATTCAACATAAGATTTTCGGAAGGTCTTATGTATTGTATGCTCATGTGTTTGTGCATTTCATATGGTTGCTAATATAACTTGCTTGATATATTAATTATTGAGCATTTAATTTTGGAAGTGAAACTCACTAAGCTAGCGTAGCTTATACCACTACAGTTTCTTTCTAATGCAGTTCTCGTACATATGGCTGCATCCCTAGACTTGGCCAAATTAGGTAAGGCGAGACTAGGAGTTATCTCCTTAGGAATTTATGATTGGTTTTGTGTAGTTTTTAGTAGTGAGCCTAGAAAGATCAAGTGTTACCAAAAAGATAATACCTAGAATTATGTGTAGCAGGGGAATGCCCCCTTAATACTTTGTAACTGATTCTGAGATATCTGTGGTTTATATTTTTATTCTTATCCTATCAGGTTGAACTATCTATCTCCAATTGTTTATGTATTCTATTGTTATAAGGGAATGCCTTGCATACTAATACAAGACTTTTGAATGATTGTGGTAGTGATTCTTAAGTCTCGTTTAGTATACGGTGGACTGTTACGTTTAGGGTACCTGTTGGGGTGACAGTTTAAGTTGATATCAGAGTAGCAAAAATGTAAAGCATGGCAATAGAATTTAATAACCTAAAATAAGAATAAATGAATCTTAGGATAAGAATGAGATTAAAAGTCGAATCTAACTAGAAAATCTCTTTTTGGTATAGGTATCCCTAGGTGAAACTCGGGAAAGGCCAGAACATTTCTAAAAGGGACTGGTGAAACCTTTGTTGACTATAGATTAAGACTGAGGACTCTTTGTGAGGATTTTGCTTTGGTCGAGAGACCTAGGACTCTCAGGGAGGTATATGTGATCTGGAAAAGAGATCTTAGATACACCCGATGGGAAAGAGTGGTTGATCAGATTAGATTGATCCGATCAGGAGGAGGAGATGGTCTATGTTAGAAACAATTTATGTGGTGAAAAGGATCATGGTTGATTATGGCAATGAGCCAATGTTGAAGGAGGCCACATTTATTTTAAAGAATGAAGATAACCCACCCTATCATGACTTTAGAGTGTGGAGGAACATCGGACCCTTATATGTATATGCCCATGATGATCTGATGACTCATAGAAAATAGCTTGAGGTTGATGCAAACAACCATTTCTATTGGAGAGGTATATATTTGGACATTTTTTAGACACCCTCAGAAATCCAGGCACCGCCTCCTCGTGAAGTAGGCATACAATTTGGAGTTGTCCCAGTAGCAGAAAGCTAGGATGAGGTAGAAAGTGAGGAGGAAGAAGACCCTGAGGAAGACCCGAATTGTGTAGAAGCAGAAGGAAATAGAACACCTCAAATAGATGAAATTGAGGAAGAACCAAGAAATGAACCAAACCCACCCAATCTAGATTTTGATCAAGATTTAGAAATCCCAGATAGCTATAGGATAGAACCTGATTATGATCCTAGTCTGTAAAGGGACATATATGTATTGGGAGAAGGCCCGAGATTGACAAATGAAGCACTTGTTGATCCTATAAGGAATGAACATTCAAAGGATGTTATGATGAGGAAGTCTAGGAGAATGATGAGAGAAATTTAGAAGAAACTAGAGATAAGGATAGAGATATGCATGATAGGATTGAAGAAGAAGAAGAAGAAGAAGAAGAAGAAGAAGAAGAAGAAGAGGAAGAAGAGGAGGAAACCGAGTAGGAGGAGTGAACTTGGCCTCCTAGGAAAAAGAGAATGACAGTGAGAGAATATTTGAGTCTCTTTTTTAGGAGGGATCATGGTAGTTCGCCTAATAGAGATCGACCTCCATCCCCTACATCAGGAGACTCCCAAGAGTGAAAGATGCAGTGGTAACAAGCATGACCCGCAACAGTCCAACAAAATATTTTGTAATAGGTAATGAGGAATGCCAAATTGCCCTAGTGATGTCTTTAGGGAATCTTAGTGTTTTATGTGTTTAGTTTCTCATCTTATGTTTTCCTTTCTTAGCTTAGTAAGAAATTGTAATTCTGATAGGTCTAAATCAGTCAAGTAGCATGATTTTCATGTTTTGTAAGTATAATGTAAAAGACTCGGCCGAATGTATGACCTTGATATGATCTAATGTAATTTAACATGTACTTATTTATGGAAGAAAGTTTCGTTTTCTTAACCAATAATGTGATAATAAGGAACATTATATCTAATATGTTCCTAGGAAATCATAATTAAGAATGAAATACATGCATAACGTTGCACCCATTGAATCATCATGTTTGATTTCTTTTGCTTGATTTCCTGAATTGAGTTATGATTTCTATTCTACAATTTAATATTTCTAAATTTTCTTAAATTAGATTTCATGACTTTGAATTATTATGGCTTGTTGAAATTTCGGTTGATTACTCGATTTCCACATATTACCATTAAGTGTTTGAAGGATGACCTAAAAAGAAATCTTAAACCTTACGTAGCAATGTACGATTGGGTAAATATGAAGGAATCAAAATTTTGAGCAAGGAAATTCCCCAGTAAATAACTAACCTGCGTTACCCTAACATGATTAAGGATAACACCTTAGAGCCAGCAAATGAGCTTTATAAGTACAAATCGATAACTAGCTAATCTTCGAAACATCTATCTAAAACCCAAACAAAAAACAAAACCTAAAATAAGATCCAATGTGTGCAAGACCCCACATCACCACAACCGCCATCTTACCAAGGAACCCCTCGAAGCTCAATACAAAACTTTAAAAAGGAGTGACCCGTGTTTTGATAGAACCATTGGTGAAAACGATGAAGGGAATTGGTTGGCTTAGAATGGAAAATCTTTAGCGGCTTAAGAAGTTCTACCATATCTTTAGGGGATTATAGCCCTTAATTAGTGGAGGAGTTTTGTTAAAAAGTTCTAGAAGACATTTCCCTTTTTGCGGGAAGGTGAGACATAATGCAAACCTTCTTCTCATAAGGTGAAGAGGTATCATGGATAGGTAATGTGAAAATGAGTACACACCTTCTACAATATATATATATGAACCTTTTAGAGATAGCAAGGAATGGAAAGACAAGAGTTCCTTGGAGGTCTATATAGAGATCAGATAATTAAAATGGAAGAACTCGGAATAAAAGTGAAAATTCGAAGATTGTAGAAAAAGGCTTAGATAATGGGAGAAGCAAGGAAAAAGGAAAATCTCAAATAACGGGAAAGAGAGATGTTGAGGAAAGTCCATTTAATATATCATGTGCAAAATTCAAAGGCAAGAGATGTAAGTCTTACTATAGATTCTAAAGAAATGGAAGTATTATGTCAACTTAGGAGATGTCGAAGGTTTGTTTGTTAAAAATAACAAAACACCTCTTCAAAAAGGAGAGCTAACAGTGTTAGAAATAAGTAAGTATGAAGTTAACCCTAAATATGAGCTGGTTAACTACGGTTTAAGCTATTGTGGATTGTTGAGAGAAAATAATAAGCTTTTGCGAACAATGTGAGAGAAAGGTGAAGTTGTTAAGAGGAACCACGATACCCCAAGAAAATAAATTAAATTCTTGCGAGATAAGGATGAAGGATGAAGACATAATGCCCATTGAGGATACGTTTGATAAGGAAGAATCATGAGAAAAATAAAAGATATACCTGTGATGGATAATTATTTAGACATGATCCTAGAATATTACCTAGGTTGACCCATAAGGAAAAGATCGTTTTCGAGAGTTGGGTGGCTCATATATAGACAATATCAAAAGCATCACATTGGATGACGCTGGTGAACTCGTAGGAGTTGAAAGTTCGGTAGCAAGAACAGTAGAATCAGAAGCTTACTGAGCTTAGTGTGTTGCCATGGGGCACACTTGTTTTGCCTGCGAGGACGAAAGATGAATCATTGGAGCTATGTATTGAATTTCTGGTAAACTCAATGAGTTACAGTAAGGAATAGATACCTTTTCTTTTCTTAGGATCAATGATCTATTTTGATTGGTTACAAAGAGCATGCGTGTTATCACACATTGATTTATGCCCTGAATTATCACCTATCGAGGACAAAACCCAAGAATGAACCAATGTCAACTGTTTGTACTGAATACGGACACTATGAATTTTTGGAGATGTCTTTTGATTTCGATAATGCTCCAACGGCATGCAAGAACCTTACGAGTAGAGTTTTACAAATCACCCTTGGATAAGTATGTAATATTATTTGCTGATGACTTCATGATTTGCCTCAAAGGTGAAGAACAACATTAGAAGCATCTTAGGATGACAATACAAGCTCTAAGAGAAAATAAGTCGCTTGCCAAACTATCTAAGTACTACTTTTGGCTAGATTGGATAACCTTCTAAGACATGATGTGTCAGGAAAAGATCTTTGGACGATCCGAGAAGATCACAACCATTGTGTAGTGGAGACAACCCTAGACGGTGACCCGAATAAGAATCTTTTGGAATAAGCTGACAACGGATACAAGTTGGTAAAATAATTTTCCTTTTTTGACAATAGCTAGGCCCTATACCCACTTAACATAGAGGAATGAGAAATTGTATGAATAGAAGCAAAACAAAAAGATTTCAAGAATTAAAATAATAGCGAGTATCAGTACCGACCTTGATTTTTGCTAGACCCGGAGAAATCTCATACGGTGCATAATGACGCTTCAAAGAATGGCCTTGAATATGCATTAATAAAGGAAGGAAAAGTTATTGCTTATAGTTCTGATAATTGAGACCCCATGAGTAGGACTACCTACGCATGAGTAGGAGCTAGCCACAATTGTCTCTACTTTGGAACTTTGGAGACACTATTTATGTGGACAAAAATGTGAGATATATGTATTAGATCATAAAAGCTCTAGGTATCTGTTTACACAGGAGGAATTAAATGTGAAACAAGGAGGATGGTTGGAGTTAATCAAAGATGATGACTTGGAAATTAAATATTATATAGTAAAAGTTAGAAAGAAGTGACAGTATAAATCATAAGCTAAAAAGAGCTAATAAAGGAATTAAAGGAATTAAGGATTTAAATTCACTACGCAAAGTATAGAATGACCTGCATCCAAATATAATGTTGGAACTAACCTTGGTTAAGAAAAGCAAGGAAGCTCAAAATACAACAAAAGCAATGCAAAAGTTTAAGAAAGGATTTCAAGAAGTAAAATACTCTGACCCTGTAATGAATAAGGGAGATGTGGTCGGGAGGAAAGGACGGCTGTATGTGACGAAGGATTGAGGAGTTGAGGGAGGAAGGTTTGAGTAAGGTCACTATTGATGGGATAGTACAAAGGGGAAATATAGCGAAGTGTGTCATGGAATGTACGACATGTAATTGGGTGAAAATAAAATACCAAAGGTTGTGTGGAATACTAAGGATTTTGCCTATCCCCAAATGGAAATGGGATTAGACGTCCATGGATTTCAAGAAAGGTTATTCTAAAGACTTCAAAAGGTTGCGATACAGTACGGGTGACCATGGATCGATTAATTAAGTTAGCACACTCCTTGCCAATCAACAACGCACACCCTAAGAGCAAGTTAGTCAAGTTCTACATCCGAGGAACAGTACGACTACAGGATGTACCTATGGGAATTATGCCGGATCGAGACCCAAAATTTATAGGACTAGGATGAGGTTACGAAAGAGTTTGGATACGAGATATAGCTTGGCATCGCTTATCACCTTCAAACCAATGGACAGTTTGAGTGGACAATTTAAACCTTAAAAAGCATGTTGAGAGCATGTGTTTATGGGGATGTAAGCGGGTGGGTTTTTATAGGGTACCCGATCCATTCAACCCGATAAATACCCTATAAGTAATACCCTATAGGGTTTGGGATAGATTTTGAGATCAATAATTAGGGTTTTGGGACAAGCATAAAACCCATTGGGAAACCCAAAACCGTTTAAATATATAAATATATATATATATATATATATATATATTATGTTTAGCCTTAGTCTCTGAAATTAACTAGCTATGCAGATTAATTGTAAAGCCATCTTTTTCTCTTTTATTAAATCACTTAGAAAAAGTAAAAAACCCTAGAACAGTAGACTAATACTCTATGGTCTCCACTTTCAGTCTTGGTCTTGACTTACTTTCGTCAAATTCAAGCATCTCACTCCCGTTGCGCACTGTTTCATTCAATGATTTTCTTCTCATGAAAATGATTGAAATTTTATAAAGAGGATTACATGAGCAATGATAAGAGTTTTTTTCTTGGCCTATAAAGTGGGAATAGATCAGAAATAGAAAAAGATGAAAAAAAATATTTATAATGAGGTTTTTAAATATTTTATTATATAATTATTCTAATTTTATATTGGTTTTAGGTACCCTATAGGGTTTGTCTAGCGGGTTTTTGATTCATGGACAAAAACCCTATAGGGTTTGGGATAGGTTTTGGGAATCCTATTGGGTATCTGATTTGGGTTTGGGTTTTAGTATACCTGTCCCAAACTCGTCCAGATTGCATTCCTATGTGTTTGGAAATTCAAGGGGAACTGAAATAGTCATGTACCGTCAGTTGAGGCTTGCTTGCAATGACAACTATCGCCCAGTCATTTGGATGCCACTTTATGAAACCTTGAATGGACGGTATCGTAAGACAACTCTGTTTTTGAATGACATAGAAAAGCTTAACAATAAGTCAAACTTAAGACAAAAAGGCGGTTGATAAAGCTGGGACGACACAGTAAAAGAAGAAGGAAACTCAAGACAGGCGAAGGAGGTAGGCTAATTTGGAAAGACAAGTTCTCGAATATCAAGTTGAACTTGGAGGAAAATCCCATTAAGGAGGTACGAAGACTACGTACAAGGAAAGTTAAGCCTGAGATACGTTGTACCTTTAGAGATACATTGGACCCTTGAGATGCTAAGAAGAATTGGAGACCTAGCGTATTGGTTGGCCCAATACCCCAAAATCCATCAGGAACACGCCATGTGTCTTATGTTATGGTACTAAGGAAACATGTACTAGGCCTGCAATTAATCATGGAGTTGAAACTCATTTAGTCGAAAGAAACTTTACTCATGAGGAACATCTAGTGCTAGATATGGATGCGAGAACGGAATGATTTCTTAACCAAGAGACTCAGTAAGTGAAAATATTAAAGAAGAACCATGTAACTGAGGAGACAATTTGAGAGACTAAAGAGGAAATTCGGAGTAAGTATTCTGAGTTGATTGAAAAGGGGATATGTAAGTTTCAGTTTTGCAGACAAAACTCCCTTAGGGGGGTGGGTAGGTTGTAAACCCTTGTTTTCTTAGCAAACCTGAGTTCGATTTTAGAAAACTTAAAACCGGAAACCGAAACCTTATATAAACACCTCTGGACCAATCGGACGTGGAAACCCTATGTCCAGTAATGCCAAGAATGAAACCTTGGAAGAATAGAAATGAGTTAACTCCAAAGTAAAACCCTAAATCAAAAGGTCAATTAGAAATCCTAAGTCAACAAAATCTCAGAAAACCCTAGCAGTTTAGATCCGGCAAACTTGTGTCTGCAAACCAAGAAGTCGAAATATAAGTGGGAAGTGTAGATTGGCTCGTATTAATATTATAATGCTTAACAATATCAGATGAGTGGATTTTCGACCTATTTCGAGCCCGATCGCATACAAATCTTGAAAAGCGTGTCTCAGGGCTCGAGATATTAAATATATGATATTAATACCGTTAGATTCGTAATTTCATAATATTTCTAAATATATCAATTATATAATTTTTTGAGTTATAAAAGTTACAGTTATAACTTTTTTATCATATTTTCATTACTACCAATATTTCAATTGTCTAATCAACTTTTTGCTTTCTTTCACACTATTCATCAAGTACAACCATCCATAGCCTATTCTTACATCCTTGCAACCTATTCTTACAAATTTACATCACTTCCTTACAAATTTACTTTTTCAATATATTTTGTACTTAAACTGCTTATTAAGTTTGAATTTTATTACACAAAACAAAACCAAAACTCTCTCTCTCTCTTCCTCCACATGAAACCGGCGCCCCTCTCCCCCATTCCCTCTCTCATTTAATTGATTTTTTCTTCAATTAATTATCCATACAAACCCTAATTCCTTTTCCTGTATAATCTCTTTTTCACCTTTCACTTTTTCACTTGTCTTCATTTCTCACAAATCAAACTTTTGGAAAGATTTCTCTCCTCCCTTCCTTTACCTTGCGTGACCCCCTCCCATAAGCATATACACACACAATTTTTTTTTTTTTACTTCAAATTTCCTTCTCCAAAAACATTAAATAGGTAATAGATCTTGACCCTACCACTATAGAAACATGTAATAACAAGGTTATACATATATGGTTCCACCAAAAATTCCTCATGAGCTTTATGCTAGGATGTAAAAACTAAAACATGATATTCTTGTCATCACAATGTATAGATCTTGCTATTAAAGTTAATATACTAGTATTTTGATATATTATTGTTATATATTGTTCTTATGAAGATTTTATGCTTATATTTCCATTATTACTCTTTCCTACATATTGTTCATGATGCATTTATATTCATAACATGAGCAGTATAGTAGATCTATTTGTTTAGAGTAGTTAAAATGACATACTTATTTGTTTTTCATGCATGAAAGACTTGCTACATGATATTCTTAAGGAAAGTGTTGATCAAAACTCAAGATCCATTTTGTTTCTATCAAAAAGTGATTTTTAAAATTCGGATCTTGAGAAAGACCATTTAGAAAACATATTTTCCAACTTCAAAATGAAGGTTTTACATGTAAAATGAATGGCTTAAGTAATAGGTATCATAAAGTAGTGATTTTTATAAGTAGATCATGGTTTTACTAAGAGAAATTTTCAAAAGAAGAAAATGATTACAAAAGTTAAGTTAGATCTATGATTCAACTCCAACAAAAATATATAAATTCGTAACTAGGGTGAAATGCCAAGAAAGAACTTATTTTTCAATCCTAAAATAATAGTTTTATTAAAGAAATGGAAGACTTAGGGAGTAGGTTTGATTAGGACTTAGTTTTAGAAAGATTAAATGAGTTTTTCACAAAAAACAATCTCAAAAACAATTTTCCAAAATTCGGATATAAAAATGATCCCTATTTAAACACCTATTTCCAAATGTCAAAATGAGTATTTTAATGGAAAAATAGAAGTCTTAGGGAATAAATATAATAAAGACTTGATTTTTATAAGAGTAAATGTGTTTTATTAAAGTAGAAACTTAAAACAAAGGAAAAGTTTTCCAACTAAGATCAAATAATATTTTCCTTTCCAAAAATTTTGCAAAATTCGTCACTAGGCAAAACTCACCTTAAAACATCTATTTTCCAATCCTTAAATGAAGAAATTTATTAAGATAATGAAGGTGTTAGGTATATAGGTTATCAATGCCTTATCATAGTAAGAATATACATGATTTTCAAAGGAATAAAGCTAGTTTTCTCAAACAAGTGTTCATGACATTATTGTAAGGAGAAAGTTTTTGCAAAATTCATTTTAATCAAGAATCATTAAGGAATTACATCTAGATAGCTCATATCATGACATTCATGATCATAACTTGAAGATATTGAATGTACATATAATCTACTTGTTAGAAATAATACAAATTTCACAAAACAATTTTGGAGTTTCAAATTCTAGTTACTGATCAAATCTGATCCGAACATTCTGAGACCTAAACAGTTTCAAAATTTAGTAATAACATCATAAATAGATAGATATTTCGAAGTAGATAGAAATTGATAACTTAATATTTGCGAAATTCCGAGTTAAAATGACCAAGTTATGGTCGTTTTAAGTTGGAATTTCCAATTACCACGGAAATTACGAATTCAAAGAGTTTTATTTGAAAATTTTGGAATTGTTATGGCATGAAATACTCATAGGGATATTTCTTTCATTAAGGTGATTTTGGAATCGGAGGACATTCGTGTTTTTGGATCACTACCATTAGAGACCAGAGACCATGGCCGTGAGCTCACTATCTTTAAATTATATGCTTATAATGTGCTTGTAATGATAGTATTAGCTTTAGGGCAAGATAAAATTGATTTTGTATGTGAACTTTACTTGGGTGAATCGATGATAAGAATATTGAAATGGGAATGCATTGTAAATTTATATGATTTAGTATAGTATTGGAGTGTCTGCAATATCTATGATCACCCTAAATTGTAGATTAATATGCCATGAACTTATGATCAAATTGACCATACATATCATATGTGAGTCACATTGCATAGGTTATTATACCTTTATGGGAAGAGGGCATAATAGCTGGACAACGAGGGGCCTGTAAACTCGAATGTTAGCGTAAAGGCTGGAATTGAAAATGTGTGTGGGTGAACACCTATATCAACCACAATATAAATGAGAAAAATTGAAATTTATGATCGTATGGGCCTGAAACACCTAACCCCGAATGAAGGGCGCAAATCCATTCAACATAAAATTTCCGGAATGTCTTATGTATTGTATGCTCATGTGCTTTTGCATTTCATATGGTTGTTAATATAACTTGTCTGATATATATTAATTGTTAAGCATTTAATTTTAGAAGTGAAACTCACTAAGCTAGCGTAGCTTATACCCCTGCAGTTTCTTTCTAATGCAGTTCCCGTACATATGGCTGCATCCCCGGACCTGGCCAAATCAGGTAAGGCGAGAGTAGGAGTTATCTCCTTAGAAATTTACGACTGGTTTTATATAGTTTTTAGTAGTGAACCTCGAAAGATAATACCTAGACTTATGTGCAGCAGGGGATGCCCCCTTAATGCTTTGTAACTGATTCTGAGATATATGTGGTTTTTATTTTTATGCTTATCCTATCAGGTTGAACTATCTATCTCCAATTGTTTATGTATTCTATTATCATAAGGGAACACCTTGCATACTAATACAAGACTTTTGAATGAATGTGGTAGTGATTCTTAAGTCTTGTTTAGTATGTGGCGGACTGTTACATTTAAGGTATCCTTTGGGGCGTGACAAGATCCCATTCCGACTTGTTCATGTATCTTGGAGCAACCATACATAATCAATATACTAATTGTTCAAGTTGTCTTTTTTCTTTTGGCAAGGGGATCGTTCACTTCATTGCTTGCCAATCAATTAGAGGTAGGGAAGGGTGTGGGTTGCTAATGGTGGTGATGATGACATCAATAACCGCAAAACTAGGAGGTGATTGATGAGCTTCAGAGATAAATGTCCCACGTGATGAAGTTTTAGTCCTACGAGAGTTTAACCCTGAAGACCTAAGGGCTATGACTATTGAGTAGGAGGAGACAGCCGCTAGTTACTCAAGAGGAGGTTGATATTAGTGAGCCAGTGCAATGCCAAGGCTTATACAAGGGAAAAATGGCAGAAAAGCAATTCAAACAGACTGGTCAGAGGCTAAAGGTTAGCATGCCTAAGGGGTATAAGGGGATTATGTGCATTCCCTTATGGATAATCAGAATGGAGTTCCTACCCTACCATAAAGCATCGATGAAGCTCTTCATAGAGGAATCGGGAGGTAATGTTTGGTCGGCTTTTCTGGAGGCATATTGTCATAAGATCATTAGATGAGTCATAGTAAGTCTATGTTTTATCTAACATATTTAAACTTGATTTTTATTATCTTTTCCTATTCATTGACACACATAACCTATGTCAATGTATAACAAAAGTTATTAGTGCCAACTAACTAGAAAAGCATGCAGAAGTGGTTGATCACACTTAACTTCTTGGCTGGCAAATCCTATAGCTAGCATCGATGTAGGTTGAAGCTGTACATTAAGAGGAAAAGGGGACCATGGATAGTTGTACGCATTTCATTGCTAGGATATGAGCATATGGCAAATGAGTGGAGGGATTTCTGCCACATTATATCTATAGACACAAAGCATCAAGTATATATGTTTTGCAATTGCATGTCCATACGTGATTTCTCATAATGCTCTAACGAAACACTATGTTCATCCTACGTTGTGCATCATTAATCAAAGGTAAATCTAGAGAATAGGAAGAAGCAGAAGTTAATGCACACTGGGGGTGGTGGGACTAAGTTAATGATGTATTACACATTGACAGATGTAAGTGGAAAATTGCATATTCTACTTCAATTTAGTATACTATAATAGGGTATGTACTAATGATTTACAATTTTTATTTTTTATACTATATGCTACATTTCAGAATCTCATGCTAATAGACAATTACAACAACACGTATGTTCATTGGATTAGTGAGGGTGGAAACCAATTGGTGAGAATCGGAGGTATCACATCAAAATTATGTAAGGATACTTGATCAATGGTAAGAGCATATTAGTCATATCAAATTATAAATAACAAAACCTAATAGAAATCATACGACAAGCTCTAAGGTAGTACACCTATCGATTGCAGAATAGAATTACTATGAATTTCGTCCTCTAGGATTTGGATATCAATTACTAGTATTATTATTTCTCTACTATTTAACCTAATAATTGAGATGATATTATAACTTTACTTATCTAAGTAATAACCTTAATAGTTAAATATGAGTGCTTTTAAATGATGTATTCAAACACAAGACCTACCCTTTATCTTAATCCATCCTAAATCCTAAGTTCTTATAATAAAATATCGATTAATGAGTTATGTATGCTTTGCACTACAGAATCACGTAATTAAATCTATTACTCTCTTGAGTTAATCAATTTCTAACCTTATATGAGATAATGGAGACCTCTCTCTCATTAATGCCACAAAGATTGCATTAACGATCAAGATTCCTAACAAAAAGATGAAATCTTTATGCAGAAAACCAAAGTTTTCCTACCTCTAGGTGAAATATGTAATCTATCTATTCATGAGAATCTATCTTATTAGATGAAACCTCTTTCTATCTAACAAGAATCATACATGTAATTAATTTTGCAATAATCATAAGACAATTAAAACACATGGATAGATATAAAAGGCATATACTTTTATTAATCAAAAGTAATTCAAATTATATGGGGTTTAGGGTTTCACAAGATTCAGGGCATAAAGATCTACCCCCTCATGGAGTCTATAATAAAAATAGAAGATCTAGAGAAGTAATCAATAAATATGATATAACAATAAAACCATTTTTAATGTCTTATGATTTTCGATGAAGCTCGAGTACTTCTCCTCCTTGAAGTTCGTAGTTTTCCTCTCCTAAGGTCTTTAGAATGTCTAGGAATGATAATATATCCCTAAAATATGAAATAAAGAAAATACTTATAGTTTTGGAAACTAGAGTGGCCTGCCTAACTTTCTGCACGGCCGTGCTTGGGGTTGCATAGACTAGAATTCCTTCTTTTTCTTCTCTAGTCGCTTTTTTTTCTTCAGCATTACTCTCTATATAGCTTATGCAGCAGCTAGGGCACACTTTAGGATAGATTCTGGTCACTTTTTACACTCCAGCACTATTGTTTACATGACCATACCAAAGGTTGTACATATGTAAAAATCTCCCTTTTTTATACTTTGCCAAATCTCGCCTCGTTTTTGCTTCTATCATCCTTGAATCTTTCAAATGTCTTCTTTAAACCCTGAAATCAAATATTAAGCACTTAGTTATCCTTTTCTTGATAAATTCACATAGAATCCATACAAAAAATATGTCCAATGAATAATAAAAATAAGGGTTTTTTGACACTTATCAATCAATATTTATATAGTATTACATTATACTTATTCACTCTACTAATAAAATTATCGTTCATTTGTTGCTTGTAGTTATAATAATGATGGGGAGAGATGAGGAGGACACATATGTTCTACTATGAACCAAAAGCATAAGAGTGATATAGTTATCATGGAGAAGGTCTTAGGGCATAGGTCCGCCTACCAACGTGGTATGGGATACGGTGCCCTGATCCCATGTGAGAGGCACACTTACTTTGAGTAGCCTAGTGATAAATCTAATGTGAGCTAAGACTCTGAGGTTAAACAATTGAAGTAGAAGGTGGATCAAATGAAGGAGACACTATGAATGATGACAAGCCGACCTCTATGTCATTTTACAGCCAGTACGCATCATACCCTTTGCATATGAGTGACTAGACTAATGGCGCAAGTATGAGCTAGCTAACCCATGCACCAATGCTACCTACACGGATAGGACCATTCTAGCAGCCATACTTTATGCCCTAAGGATGCTAGGCTAGTCATCCAGTCACACTTTACCACTGACTCAGCCTAAAGTGATAGTATTTCTTTGCCATAGAAGCATCCTCCAGCATCGGCCTTTATGCCATGGCTACCATCGGCATCAACAAGATAGTCTTCATTGCAACAGCCTATGTACGAATTGGTTCCTTTTGCTAGTGTGGCTCCCCTACCTGGTTTAGCTTCATCTTAGTTTCCTCATGTACCACCATATCAACATTATGTGCCCCCTACTTATGGATACTATTCATTATCGCCGTATACTGTGTTTGCCTCCGTTACCTAAATCGCCATGGGCACTAGTTCCAATTGGCTTGGTTAGCATTGGATGCATAGAAGCTAGGCTGATTAAACATTTGCTATGTCTTACTTGATCAAACATTGGATTTTCGTATTTTCCTTTCTATTTCAACAAACTTATATATATTTATGTCGTATGCTCGATCATTGTTTTGAGGATTTTATTGCATATAGCATATCTGTATGTTTTGCTCATACTACATTTAACATATTCACGTGTTTTCCTTAGATTGTTGGTTTGTACCATACGTTATGTTGATAATTTCTAAAATATTATATATAATATGACATAATTGTATATATTAATATAATATATATTTCAAATATTACATATAATTTATGAAATATATATCACTAATAAGAATAAAAATATATATTAATATAATAGTTTGTAATGTAAATATATATATGCTAAGATATATTCAAATTTAGTAATAATATAAAAGCATATATTTTTAACATACATTTGCAAATTATATAAAAAAATGATATATGTTAATTAATATATAATGTAAAAGAGTTTAAAAATTAGAATTTAGTAGACCTACAGGATAAAAATTTTCTCACGGTAAAGTTAAATTTTAACGATGAGGCGAATTTCGCTATTGATGTGGCTAGAGAGGCAAAATATATACACTTGGGCGCCTGTTTCCCACACTTCTAATATGTTCCACACTTTCTTCTTTTCATTTGATTGGATTTCTCTTTGTTATGTTTTTCATGCTTTTCTGGTGATAGTTCAATCTCTAGCCACTTTTGATGATGTATTCTCGAGCATCAATCAAGTAAGATGTTTGTTCTTTAATTATTTTCAAAACATATAAGTTTATGACATACTAACTAATATGTTATTTCTTATTTTTCCTCAAGTGTTTGAGTAATTTGAAATCATCTATTCTGCGATTTGAGTGGTATTAAAAAAAATCACTTATTCTTACATTTCTTTTAGAATTTTTTTTATAAGTATTATAATAATAATTTTTTATAATATATATATTTATGATTACTATGTAGTAAATTTATTATTAAATATCTAATATATAAATATTATTATTCAAAATATTATTTTTTATGACATAAAAATAACTATTAAAATAATATATTCATATTTTCATATAAAAAATTGGAATGTACAAATATTATATGAACTAAAAAAAAGAAATTTGAAAAAAAAAACCACAGGATATATGCTTCTTAGCCTCTATCCTAGTATTATGTGACACGTAAGAAATGAGGAGAGTTTCGCCTCTTTTGTGCCTTATATTCTGGTGCGTCATATCACATCAGGATAAAGGCGATATTTGTCTCATTATAGATTGAGGCAAATTTAGTCTCTATTTCCTTATTTAAGTGCTGTTGCCTCTTTTGAGCAAAAATGGCAAACTTTATTTGCGAGTGAGGAGAAACGATTTTTTCACCTCAATAGGCCAAAAGAAGTGAAATTTTAAACTTCCGAGGCAAAAATTTTCGTCTCTTTTAGCCATTTTCCTACCTATTGCACAAGCCAAGTTTGGGCCAGTAGAGATTGCACCTACAAAGATCAAAAGACAGGTCAGAGGCTCCCGACGCAGTCACTCCAATGCCCATGTCAGTTTGTGGGTAAAGGCATGGGTGGTGCAAAAAAAATATCAAATACATTGTTTTTCTGTTTGTACTTTATGCTATTTTTCCTATTCACTCTTTATTGCTCTTATTCCCTTGCCAAGGGGGGCGAGGGTTTGTAGGGTTTTAAGATCACACCAGGATACTTAGTATGAGGCTTTGTACTAGGTACGGAAGTGGTACCTGGATAGGAGGGCTTGGTGTCGTGGAGTGCAGTCGAGCTGTTGATGTCCCCCTGGCCATGAAATGTGACTAGGTCGTGAGATGAGGAGATGAGGTTAGGCTGGGTCAAGAACGAGCTGATCGACATAGTGACATGATGAGCTCAAAGAGATGCTCTGAGGCGTGGACTCGAGGTTGAGTCTTGTGCCAGCTTGTCAAGCTGAGGTGTTATGTTCTTCGAGATGAACTAACCCCTTTCTTCAATGGGCTGTTGAGGGCGAAGGTTACTGGGCCCCAAAAGACCAAGTGGGCCTAAGGCTATATTTTACCATCAACATTTTTCCCTCTACTCTCGATGTGAGAGTAGGGAGAGTATATAGCCATGTGGTCGTTGTCTTCAAGGAGTTCAAGTCGAGGTGAGGTAAGCCTTCGATTTGAGCTGCATCCCCTCTTAGTCATGCCTTGTTGGAAGAATTGTTGGATTTCTTGGTGGAGTGTCATACCTAACATGTGTCGAAGTGTCCAAGGGGGTATGTTATTTTCGAAGGGACCCATGGATTTGAAAGGTCCTAACAATAATCGCGTTTGGCTCTAACAATCATGGTGATTGGTCGTGATGTCAGGACCCTAAAGCCTACTCATGGATCTCGAGGGGGCTAGGCCTTTTCACTTTCCCAATTCTTCTATAAGTATCCCTTTTTGCGAGGGTTTCTTAGCAGCATTTTCTTCTTTTCATTACATAAAAGATTTTTCAAACATTTCTTTCATCCTCAGTTCATAGGTGTTTTCCAAGCTTTGTTAACGATGTCGAGTTTAGGTACCTCCACCACCCAATCTTTCTCGTTCGACTAGGCTACTGTGGTATAGTGGTTTGCCCATGAGGTGGAGAGAGAAGAGGGAGATAATTTGTCAAGATCCTGTGTCTTGGAATCGAGTGGTAGGCATAGGTCTAATAGTAAGGGCTTTGCTTCCATTAGTGGTCGCGAGGAGAGATCAGCCAGGTCTTCGAGGTCGAAACCGAGGCATCGAGGTGCTTTCGGTGCTTTTCCTTGCACTGAGTTGGCAAGGAGGGTTTATCAGTGGCCAAGAGATGTGTATCCTTCTGACGGTCTGGAGAAGACACTGATGGTCCCTTTGTATTCGGAAGCGGCGTAAGTAAATGGCCCCACAGGTGTTCGCCCGTATAGGATTCGCAGTAAGCTATTGAAGGGAGAGATTCAAGCTGTATTTGAGCAGGAGATGCGCGACTCTCTACCGGATTGGGTGATTGTAAAGCCCAAAAAGTCGGATCGTGTGTACTTCCTTGGTGGTCAACAATTTGCTTTGTACAAGAAGCCATTAGAGTTTAGGTTAAGAATGCATTTATCTCCTTTTCAAAAGGAGTTTTTTAATTTTCATCATTGTGCCCATCCCTAACGCCTGGCGAATACTAGTGGCCTTGAAGCCATTTGTGTCAACATTTCGGTGTGACCTACTTTGACTTTGTTTCGACACTTCTTCTTCTTAAGAGGTCACTAGAGGGATAGTGGTATTTGGCCAAACAGCCCAAGTGTCCTCAACTACTTACCGAGCTTGTAAGTTCAAATGGGTTTGCTTGGAAGCGTGAATTCTGGATAGTAGGCTTGAGGATAGCATGCAATAGGGTTTTGATTTTTGGTCTAATGGTGTAAGCCCATTCGTGAGAAGGCCCTATCCTTAATAGCGCATAATGCTAACAGGCAGATGATGTTAGAGGGTGCTTTGTGAGAGCAAGGTGGAAGGCTATATGATGTTGCGCTTCTCTAAGGAAATTTGTAAGCAGGAGGCCAATAACCGATGGAGGTATAGCCATCGAAGGATACGAGCTTATTGAGCTAGGCAGGATGGGTAATTTTACGTCGATGCTGACTCTTTTTTTTTTTTTTTTGCAAAGTTCGTGATGCCCATAGTGAACGTGGCCGATGTGCTAGCCGGTCCTTCAAAGAAACAAAAGAAGCTATTGGCGAAGAGACCGAAAGTTGAGGAGTGACTTGTTGGGGTTGAGGGTGCCGCTGAGGTTACCTTGCTCATAATCAATGTTGGTGAGTGGCAGCGAAGAGCTAGAGAAGGGGTTGTAGGAGATAGAGGTGCAAGTGATGTTGGTGGGGTCGATACTGGTGTTGGCTTGGTGAGGAAGGCATGAATTTGCCTTGTTTGACTCCATCTCGGGATGAATGTGGTTCGACCCAACTGTCCCCCATGTCAGCGAGGGTTCAAGCTCCTATTCGTTCTGATGAGGTTAGTGCGGGTAGTAATGCTAGCATAGAAGGTTGGATATTGGTTCGCAGTCATGAGAGTCAGCTAGGGAGAGGTGTCACTGGTACGCCATTTGATTTAATCGAAGGGAAGGTGCTGAGATGGAGTGACATTGTGGTGGATTGGTCATGCTTTGATGAGATTAGTGAGCCCGGTGACCCTAGGAAGTTAAGAGCCGTCTATAATGAATTGTCGTCAGTGGAATTGGCTGTAGATTTCTCCACTCGAAAGACTTACAAGGTAACGGTACCGTTATGTTTTTGAATTTTGTCGTAAAATGAAATTAAGTTATGTTTCACGAGCTATGTTGAACTACTCTTTATTATAGGCTTTGGTGAACGTTATTGAGACGTTTTGGCTGTTGAGGGAAAGTTGCGGGATGGTACATTATATTTTATTGCCGTTTTTCCTTTTGTTGATTTCCTCTCTTTTAATTTTTTTTTTTTACATGTCTCACTTATGCAGGGAGCTACTGAGCTCAAGGCAAAAGGTGAGTTTAGAGAAGGAGCTTGCCGGAATAAAGCAAGGCGAGGTTCAACTAAAGAGCGAGTTGATTGCTCTAATCGACGAGCGGGATAAGCTTCGATCTGAGATGAAGGATAAGATTATGCAAGCATGGGTTGACGTAGGCGATGCGAGGAGGAGACAGGCATCCGAAAGGACAACAGCAAGCGAGTTTGAAGACAAATGGAAAAATGTAAAAGAGGATTGAGACAAGCTATCTCGCTTGGTGAATGAGATGGAGACCGCCATGAGGAGGCAAAGGTGGGAGCTTGAGGCTGTTACCCAAGAAAAGGTGAAGCTAGTGGAGACCTTGAACTCGCTAAAGGGAGACTGCAAGAAGTTGAAGGTAAGGCTATCTTAATTTTTAGTCGCGTCGTTCACTATTGTTGTAACGCCTTCCTTCTAGCTGATTATAGCTATTTTCGTAGGGTTGCGTCGTGGATCTTCAAAGTGGTCAACTTATCCTTGAGGCAATAAAGAAGCAAGTAATTCATGAGTTGTTTAAGAGCCGGGAGTGGAAGGATATGTTGGTCAAACTTATCTACAACACCACGAAGTTGATAAGGAGCGACCTTTTGGAGAAGTATTCGGACCTGGATGTTAGCTTCTTAACGGCTCACTTAGGGGAAGTTCTCGAGGAAGGCTTTGGTGAGGAGAGTGATGGTAAGGGTGATGGTGAGCAGGATAGAGAGGTTGTTATTGAGGGCACCGTCGAGGCTACTGCGGAGGAGGTTGTTGAGGTGGTCGGGGTTATTGGTCGTCAAGGAACTGGCGATCCTATTGGTCAAGGAAGCCGTGGTGAGGGTGCCTTGATGACTCAGGAACCTGACTAAGAGTTCTTATTGTCAGCGACCTTTGACGTTGGTGGTGCATCCTAAGTCGAAGGCCCTTCCGAGAGGCAGGTTGAAGATGATCTTGTTGAGGGGCTAATTGGCAATAGCGGTGTTCCCCAGCTCGTGAAAAGTGATGAGATCCTTCGGGTTTGTGGCAAGTGAATGGGGTGTTTATGGTCTTTTCTTGTTGTACTGCGGGTTAAGAAATTGTTTTTAAGCATTAATGTAACTTGTAATGATGTACTCCTCACTTTTTCAATGAAATTTGTTTCCTTCTGACCTAATCTTTGTTCAATGACTAAAGTTTCCTTGTTCTGTCCTTTTTTTTTTTTTTGTCTTCTCGACCATGCTTGGATTGCATCGTGTAGGCTTTTTCATGTTTTCCCAAGACTAGTCGTAGGTCTGTAGGTATGATTTTCCCAAGTGGATGACGATGTTCTATTGAGGGGGTTACGTGTGTCAGAAAACTTTCCACTTTGATAGTCATAGATTCCCTAGGCATGATTGGACGATTGGGATAGTTTATGCTCAAGATTCTCAAGATTTGGTGGCATTGATTGTCGTGCCCATGAGAGCTTTGTAGCTCTATAAATATTATTTGTGTGCAAATTTCCTTTTCCAAAACAGTCTTCTTGCTTGTTTACTGCCATCGTCAAACTCATACCAAATATACTTGTAAGAAAATCGTGAGGAGTGATGGGAGTCATCTCTATCAAACTTTGTTGGCTTGAGAGATCAAGCCCATGGGTACCTCAACAATTGAGGTGCTGAGGGAGTCTTGATGTCTCTGTTTAGATGGGTTAGAAGCCTTGCAATCCCTATTTACGCAGACAAGTCACTTAGGTCATGTAACGAGTGTTTCTACCTGTCCTGGTGGTTGTCTTGTTTGAGATTGTTTCTCTTCTGCAATTGCTTGAATGAGATGTCTGCTGGCATGCACTCTTAGGGTTTGTTGTGGTGACTATGATAGTTGTGTACACAAGAATGGGGACCTGACTTCGTTGAACAGTTTAGGATGAGTTCATCATGGAGAGGTTACTTGACCTCTTTTCCTCATTTCCAATGAATCTTTGTGGAGCTTTTGATGGGAGGTGGAGGTTGTTGGAGCTGAGGGTTAATGATCTCCTTTATAAGCCTAGTTTCGTGTCGTCATGTTGATAGGGGGCTTAATGGGGAGGTAGCTCTTTAGTCCCTGCTATCTGGTAGTGCCAAGCTTGGATCCAGCTGAGGTTCATTTTCGTCGTTATATGGGCAAGCTCAGGTCAATGGTTAGGGACACGGAGTCACGGTATTGCCAGAACCCATAGGAGGACTTCTCTGATGGATGAGCACGTGTTGAGCCATGGTCGGATGGTTCTTGGAGAACTTTTCTAATTTGAGGTTCAAATCCTTGTTAGGACCCTTGAAGTCATTGTTAAGTTAAGCTTGAAGAACATAGCATTCATGTCAACACTTTATTATACTGGCTGGGATGCTAGTGAAAAAGCTATCCTAGCTATGACGCCAATCAAAACTATTGTAACCATTTTCTTTAGTGAAATCAATCAACAATTATTTGTGACCTTGATTTCTCGTGTGTTTAGTTGTACTTTCTTTATGCTCAATTCTTTTATTTGGCCCTTTTAAGGTTTATTTGCTATAGTAGTTTTTCGAGGGGAGTCATTCGGAGTGGCGAGGGGAGTTCCTGTAAGAGGGACTTACCCTAGCTCTTTTAGGGGAGTTACCCATAACAGGAAGTAACCCCAGCTCTTTCGGGGAGTTACCCGTAAGAGGGAGTTACCCGAGCTCTTTAGGGAGTTACCTGTAAAAAGGAGTTAACTAGGCTCTTTAAGGGAGTTACTTATAAGAAGGAGTTACCCAAGCTCTTTAGGTGAGTTACCCGTAAAAGGGAGTTATCCGTAAAAGGGAGTTACCCGAGCTCTTTTCTTTGAGTTAGAAGAGTTTGTTCTGAACATCATCATGACATAATCTTTATAAGGAATCTTGTTTTCATTCGTGAATGCTTTTCCTTTTACATTTTACGCATTTGATTTCTCGCTTCTCAAAGAATCTTCTTAAATTGTTGGTGTTCTATGTCCTAAGGATGAGCTTGCCTTCTAATGTTTCGAGCTTGTAGGCTCCATTCCCTAAGACTTCCTTCACTTTTACTTGGTCTTCTCAGTTTGCAGCAAGTTTTCCATGGGCTTCTTCTAAGCCCATTGCTTCTAGTTTTCTATAGACGAGGTATCTGAGGTGGAAAACTTTGTTTCAAACCTTCTTATCGTAATACCACACCGCTCTCTGTTGATACGCAACAATTCTTTTGCTCATGGTATTGCAAGTTTCTTCGATGATGTCGAGATTGGCTTGAAGGCTTACTTCGTTAATCGATTCGTTGTACGAGGCCATTGAAATATTTTGTAATTCTAATTTGATGGGCATAACTGCCTCAGAGCCAAGGGCAAGGCGAAATGGAGTTTCGTCGGGTGGTACGGTACCCCCACAAAATACTAAGTAGTTCATCTGCCCATTGTTCGCTTTGTCGATTTACTTAATCCTTGAGAGAGTGCATTATGGTCTTATTGATTGCTTTGACTTATCCGTTGGCATGGGGGTGTGCAATAGAGGTGTAGCGAGGTGTTATGCCGTACTCGGTGCAGAAGTCCTTGATTTTCTTTGAGCTAAATTGCCTTCTGTTATCCATGATTATTGAGTGTGGGATCCCAAATCTGATAATGATGTTGTTATAGATGAAGTGTTATACATTTGTATCCATGACCTTTGCGACTGCTTCGGCTTCTACCCATTTGATGAAGTAGTCGCATCCTACAATGATAAATTTTCTCTATCCTGTGGATGGCGGGAAGGGCCCGAGTATGTCTAGTCCCTACACGGCGAATGGCCATGGGCTAGTAAGGCAGAGTAGATCGAAACTTAGGGTATGGGTAATGGGAGCAATCTTTTGACATCGCTCGCAACGTTGGACAAATTCTTTTGCATCGTTCTTCATGGTTGGCCAGAGATAACCAATCCATATAACTCGGGTACACAATGTTGAGCTTTAACGTGATTGCTGCATTCACCACCGTGGAGGTCTTCGTGGATTCTTTATCCTTCCTATGGTCGTAAACGTCGAAGAAGGAGGAAATTGAAACTCTTTTTGTATAGGTCTCCATTGATGAGGGTATAGTTTGTTGCTCGACACATCAGTTTTTTGGCTTCGACTTTATCCGAGGGTAAAGTGCCATCCTTGAGGTAACTTTCTATTTATGTCATCTAATTTGGGGGTGGTGCCTCACGCTGAAGATTGAGCACTTTATGGGGTCGTACGATCATAGACTTTTCGGGTAGATGTTCTACGAATATACTTTCTTCGACATTTCCCAGGTTAAGGGATATCATTGATGTTAATTTCAAAAGTCTATCGACGTTAGTGTTGTCGGTTTATGGGATCTTTACTATGTCCCATGAAGGTAAGTTCTACATGAGAGACCAGACTGTTTCTATGTATCCTACCATCTCTTTGTTCTTAGCCTCATATAGGCCTTTAACTTGTTGGAAGACAAGTTGAGAATTAGAGAAGATCTTGAGGTTTACTGTGTCTACTTCGATGTTTGCGATGAGCCTAAGCCTAGCCAGCAAAGCCTCATATTCTGCTTCATTGTTGCTCGCGGAAACTCCAAATATCAAGATGTAGTTTATTTTCACTCCATGGGGTCCTTTAGGGACAAGGCCAGCTCTACTTCCTCCCGGTGTGGAGGAGCCATCAGTGTGGAGGGTCGCTCAAGCTTTTCGCCGTCATCCTATTTAAAGGGGCCAGTGTATTTGACTACAAACTCTACCAAGACTTAGGCTTTAACGACATCTCAAGGTTGGTACTAGACGCCATAGGTGCTTAGTCTGATAGCATACTTCATCATTCTTCCTGACACATCTGGTTTTTGGAGGACTGTTCTTATCGGAATGTCAGTGAGCACGACGATCTAATGTGCTTCGAAGTAAGGGCGTAAGCGTCGTGCTGATATCAAGACTGCCAAGGCAAACTTTTCTAGCTTGGTATACCTTAGTTCAGGGCCTTGAAGGACATGGCTGATGTAGTATATGGGTTGTTGTTGCTTTCCTTCAGCTCTTGTCAAGATAGATGATAGGGTTTGGGTGCTGACTGCAAGATAGAGGTACAAAGTTTCGCCTTCTATCGGGGTTTTCAATATCGAGGGCGAAGTGAGGTATTGTTTCAGTTTGTCAAAGGCCCGCTGAGAGTTCTTCGTCCATTCAAACTTATTGGGCTTCTTGAGAATCTTGAAGAACTCATAGCATTGGTCTGTGCTTTTAGTGAAGAATCTGCTCAGTGCAATTATTCTGCCCACGAGCTACTATACCTCTTTTACCGATTTGGGCGGGCTCATGGCCAGTATGGGTTTGATTTTCTTGGGGTTTACTTCGATGCCCCTTTGAGATACCATGATCCCAAAAAATTCCCTGTTGAGGCTCCAAACATGCTCTTTTGCTAGTTCAGGTTCAAGTTGTAGAAACGGAGTCGGTCGAAGGTTTCCTGCAGGTCTTGTAAATGGTCTTTGGCCTCTTTGCTTTTTATTCTCTCTTTTCTTCTCATCTTAATACCATCTCCCTACAACCAACAATAAATTCCCTCTTCCTTCATCACCACCTAAACCTTAAGTAAACTATCTAAAATTTTCTTCTCATATCATGTAACTTAACATGACCATGATGTGTGTTTCTTACACCTATGGTGTTATAGAAGCAATACTATGTTCCTGTTTTGTTCATGTTTATGAACAAAATTTATTTATGTTGTTATATTATTATATTAATATTACTGTTATTATTATTGTTGCTCTAATCTAACTCCATATATATGTATTATATATATATGTATATCTATATTTCTTAGAGCCTAAATACTCACTAACATCCTAACATTGCTCTTATTATTATTGCTCTTATTATGCTTTTCCTTTTCTTTCTTTTCTTTTCTTTTTTTCTTTTTGGAACTAGTCATTTCTTAATTCCGAGATACCTTGATAAAGCTAAGGCTCCCAACACTTGATCATATTATTATGCTTATTTGCTTATTATATCTCTTTTTATCTGATTATGTGTTATTGCTATCTTTTTCATTGCTACATACTCATATTCATACATGATTAAAATATTGTTATCTTAATAAAAGTAAAACGAGGTTTCTTTCTTTAATAAAGAAAATTAGGCTAAACTTTTTATATACTTGTTGCTCAGCTAAGGATTTTTTTTTTTTTTTAACAAAAGACCTATGTATTGTTTTTAATAAATTCTTTTTAAAAATTTAGATAAGCTAATCATAAATTCTAAAGTATTAGTGATGAAGATTTCTTCAAGGATTTAACTAAAGTAGATACACACACTTTTCAAAATAGTAACATGAAAGCTTTAGTTTAGAACTTAAAACTGATAATTCTTTGTCCTATAATTTTTTTTTTTATAAAACTTATTTATAAGAATTTTTTACCGCCTTTATAACAAATACTAAGACCTAGACAAAAGATAAAATCAACTCACTAGAATACAAGCCCACTTAGATAAATAAAATTTGTCAAGGAAAGTAAGTATTAAAGATGATAAACTTAACTACCAAGAAGTAGAAAATATAAACATAAAGAGGAAAACATGTAACACAACTTAAAACATTAGAGATCATCAACCGCTTAAGAAAAAAATTTGGAAACTTCATTTTCTAATCATTGGAAATAAAAATTGGTAGACATCTTAAAATGGACCAAGTTTTTGAAAAGTTAAATTTATCTTCGAAAAAAGTTAGGAAATGAAATTTTAATAAGAAAATACTCCCTCATAATAACCTAAGAATTTTTAAGTTTTCCTTTCAACAACTTAAAGGGGAATTTCTAAAGTTTCTATCTTTTAAACTTTTAAAGACAAATTGTTTTAAAAAAAATCAATGTTAAGACAACATTACTAAAATCATGCATACAATGTGAGTATATGTGTATATATTCAAATGATTTTTCAACTATACAAATATCCATTTATTTGTTTAAAAGTTTTTAGATGAAGAAAAGTTTAGAAAAATTGTATTTTAAGGGGTGGGAATTTTCGTAACTATTTTGTCCCATTCTGTTTAGGGACTAAAACGACTTATTTTGATAAAAATAACCTTAGACATAGATAGATATTTTCGAGTAAGTAGAAAGCGACATATAATATGTGAAATTTCAAATTAAAATGAGCAAGTTATAGCCATTTTAAATTGGAATTTCCATCGATACGAATTTTACTACAAATAGAAGTTAGAGTTAGAAAATTTGAGTAGAAATCCCATGAAATATGAATTTTGGATATTTCCTTTGTTTAGGAAATGAAGAGGACAACGTTTGCTACCCCGATGACTATTTTGATTAAGGGAGCTACTATCAAGATATGGTCGAGTGAGTTTACTTCCATTAATTTTTCATAGTCATGTTTGTATTTGTAGTTTAGTGGCACTAGAACTAAGAAAAAGATAAAATGAAAGAGTGCATGTGATTTATAATACTTGATGAATTTATGTTAAGCATATTGAGTCTTGAATTGTCTATAATAAATTGTATGTTTTGCCACCATGTTGGAATGCCTGAAAATTGTATGATTACTTTCAAAATAATGTAACTAAATGCTAGACTCTTAAAAAAATTGAATCATGTACTTCATGAGTAAAATCTCATTGCATTCGCTATTATACATTTGGTGAGACAAGTATATGATAGTGGTGGTCAACATAACTAGAAGTATCTGCATGTGAGTAGTAGCCAATAAAATCTATATGTCTTTGGTGGAAATTAGTAGCTGGTAAGAACTATAAAATTTATTAGTTGGTCGTAATTGACCAATATACCCAACCCCGAATGAAGGGCGTAAATTCATTCAACATATGGTTCTCGGAAAACCATATGTCTTGTATGCTAATGCGTTTGTTGCATCTCACTTGTTTGAATAATTTAACTTGCTTGAAAATTTTTGTTTCGAGTATGGTAAGCCGGGAATGCTCTCACTAAGCTAGTAACACTTGCCCTCCCATAAATTTTTGTATGCATAGGAGCATTTGCTATTATACCCACGATCTCCATTTATCCGTGAAGTCATCTTTGGGAGCTTTTGGAGGAAATCAAATCACGAACCTAGATCAAACTTCTTTTAAAATCTTTTGGTAAAGTAATTTAAGTTTTATTGTAAAGACTTAGTATTTTATGATTTGATCCTTGGAAGATATTTAATGGGGGAATGCCCCTAAGGTCTTTGTAATGAACTTATGAATTATATAAGAGGGTTAATGTTTTTTTCTAGATTCTTGCATGCTTTATATTACTTGGTCAAACCACACTTGCCCCCAACATCTCCTATTACCGTATTGTACGCTTTACATATGATATTGAAACTTTCGCGTAACTAAAGTAGTCATTCTTAAGTCTTAATATTGTATGTGGCAGATTATCACGTTTAGGGTACTTCTTGAGGCGTGATAGCTACTGAGGGCGAAGGTTACTGGGCCCCAAAAGATCGAGTGGGCCTAAGCTATATTTTCCATTAACACTACCAGTTATTAATGTGCATAAAAAAGTTATTTTAAATATTAAATTGATTAATTTTAAAATTTAAATATATATATATATAATAATTTGCTAAAGTTTATTCACTATTGGCAGCATTATTAGTGCTTTATTTTTATGAGTATCGGTTAATATAAATATTCCATGCTTGAAAACGGAATAACCCGGTACCGTACCGTTCTGATATAAAAAATTCTAGTTCACATAATTTGAGTCAATCAAACAAAGTAGGTTCGACAGAGCCCTTTTTCTCTCTACAATGGGAGTAGACTAGTCACCATCAAACTAGGAAAGGACTTGACATTTTATTTCTCTAATAAGTTAAAACATGAAAACAAAGAACCGAGAAAGGATAGAGAGAAAGTGAAAGCAAAACTTTTGAATGATTAAATATATGTATGTGTAGTAGAATAGAAGCTGATATAAATCTATTATATGTGACGTCAGTTCCTGGGGACATCCTTCTTCCCATGCGCATAATCAAGCGGTCCTCACTTCTCCTTCTCCTTCCCTTCCCTCTTTTTATATTCTCTCTCTTACCATACTTTCTCTATTATTCCTCCCTAACTCTCTTTCCCAAACCCCAACTACATTTATTTATTACTCCACCTCCTTCCACATATTGATGCTTGTCCTCTTCTCCTTCATTGTTCTCACTTCAAATCAAGAATAAGTGAAAGTGAAAGTGAAAGTGAAGTGAAGTGAAACTCTCTCTTCTTAGTGCAGGTAATAAAGCTAGCTATAACCTAAAACATTACATATGTATCACACCTGAATTTTCATCCATCTTTTTTTTTTATTAAATTTTAATCTCTAATTAATCTTAGTCTTATGCATCAATTATATATTATGGAGCATATTTTTACAATGAATATTGAATAATTAAATCAAAATGCATAGTCTAAATTTTAATATTTTTTTTTTTTTTTTGCTCTATAATTCTTATTAGTAAATAAATAGAATGAAGATTACAAAAAATCATAATTTATACACACTCTCTGATAATGTTTTTTATAAATTCTGATGATTTAGAGAGACGATAATGAGGTAACTGGGTGATAAGGGCTAATGAGGACTGAGAGTTTATAATATCTTATAGATAGAGTAATCAAATGCATCCTTGAAAACTAAAACTAATCGATCAAAAAACAAAAAGAGAAAAAGGGGGTGATGGGGGGTCAAAAATAAAAAAAGTCAGAGAATGCTAAGTAAATTCCAGACAACAGACATGGGGTCAGAGCATCATAGGGTAATTGGACAAAGGGGGGTTGGGTTCCCTTTTTTTTTTTTCTTTCTCAGTGTGGAGAATGGTGCAGGCTTGATCCAACAAACAGCTAGAAGAGCCTCCCTCTTTTATGTTTCTTTTACCTTTTTTGAATGACCACATGCCAAAATTAGGATGACGTCATCATTTGTCAGCTCTTCCTTCTTACCCTCAAATTTGTATAATTTTTACTTTGTCCCAACAATTCTTGATACAAAACTTTTGAAACATAAGTGTTTCATTTTATTTTTATTCAATTACAATGAGAGACATTCAAATATGATGTATTAGGCTATATGCTTATTAGCAAAGCATAAATTATTCAGACTTATGCATATAAAAATTATGCAATAATTTCATTACTCCATTCACATTATTTCTTAAGTTTGTGTTGTATTTGTGAAATAACTTATATATTTTAATAGTTTTTACATGCCAAGATTATTTTTGGATAATTAGTGTTATAGTCATTACCAAGATCTAGCTACTACTGTGTGGTTGTTCTTATGATTTATCCTTAGAAAATTACTTAACAAAGTGCAAAGAGAATTAAATTTAAGGGAAGATGATAATTTCGACAACTTAAATTTGAATAATTTCATCCGAAGACAATAAAAAGGTGAAACTTAATGTGAGATCCTATTACACATAACAAGTCAAATTAATTTCTTATACCACCCTATTAAACATATATATAGCTAGTTTCTACAAGACTTTTTAGAGATATAAATTTACTTTTTCGGAATTTTGGGAGCTAAGTTCACAATTTTTTTTTTCAGCACTGATGAAAGTATATGTGTACATGCTTTGAATATATATTTGAGTACAAAAAATTATCCCAAACTTTAATTATCCAATTATAAAAACAATTATATTTTGAATTAATGGTATCATCATATCCCTGAATTTTTATAATGTAAAAGTGAAAAAGTAACTTTTGTAAGTACGTGGCAGTGTCGTGTAATTATCGTAGAGTACTTAAACCTAATTTATATGGAGTTAGATAAAACCCCGTTCTTGATGCATCATTTCCACCATTCCCCAACAGAAGACAACATCATTAGCACAAACCTCTAGGTGTCCGTTCTCTCATACCACCACAAAAAACACGCACACACCCTAACATCTCAACTTCTCTCTTGATTTCACCAAAAACCCAAATATTCTCATCATTCCATTCCTTATTGGCCCAAATTTTTTTTTAAAAAAAAAAAAAAGAAAGACAAAAATTCCATTTCCTTTCCCCTCTTTAACTTTATTTATACAAGCTAATATCTTTTGCAATTCTACTCTGCTCATTTTTATGAATTAAACACACATACATCCAAGTGGTGTCCACTATCGATTAAAGGTTTATTTGAATTATTGGATTTTTATTTGTATTTTGTTTATCTATATCTATAACTTATCTGTATCATATTTTGTCGTATCTATTTGATCAATTTATGAATAACATTATCAGTTTCTCATTAGTATCTATTTTTTGATAAATATTAATTTGAAAATGATAAAAATATGAAACCAAAATGATCAGGATATGATGAAATAAACAGATCGATTTTCAAGTGAACAACTTTCCTATATAAAAGGTATTTTTATTAAATAATTTTAAAAACATATATGACGGATACATACGGTGCACGTCTGTCTCATCTCTATAGAGATTAATAGAATACAAGAAAACAGGCTTTTGTTTACAAACCCGTGCTTATTTTACATATAGCAAACGTTCCTCACCACCCGTTGAGTCTATAATTATTCCTTATATAGCACATAACACTTGTCATCTTTCAACTTCCACTGCCAATAATATATTATAAACACTTTTTACACATAACATATAATTCACAGTTCTTACTTACTTTTCTTCTCTTATTACTATTATTGTTTACTTCAATTCCTCTCCCTTCTTATTTATATATTTATTTTCATTTATATTCTCTCTACATATAAGTTCTTATAAAAGATCGTGACATAGTGATGAAGGATTGAGAGAACTCAGTGACAAGAGGTGCTTAATTTGATGCAGAACACTACACAGAAGGAAATAAACACAGATTAAGAACTTGATGGAAACAATGGAGTCGTGTGTACCGCCTGGATTTCGATTTCATCCAACCGATGAAGAGCTTGTAGGGTATTATTTAAGGAAGAAGGTTGCATCACAGAAGATCGATCTTGATGTCATTAGAGACATAGATCTGTATAGAATTGAGCCATGGGATCTACAAGGTATATATATCTTTTATTTTTCTTTTCAAAATTTAATTATAGTACGCAATATTACATTACAGTACGTGAACATATACAAACCCTAGATCCTTAAATATGATATGTTATGGTTTGATAATTATTGTGTACTAAACAGAAAGATGCCGGATCGGATACGAGGAGCAGAATGAGTGGTACTTCTTTAGCCACAAGGATAAGAAATACCCAACAGGAACAAGGACTAATAGAGCCACCATGGCTGGCTTTTGGAAAGCAACAGGAAGAGACAAGGCTGTTTATGACAAATCCAAACTCATTGGCATGAGGAAAACCTTAGTGTTCTATAAAGGGAGAGCACCAAACGGACAGAAAACTGACTGGATTATGCATGAATATCGACTCGAATCTGATGAAAACGGACCTCCTCAGGCAAGTATCATATCCATTCATAATCATGTTTTTGTTTGCTTAAGTTACTTAATCATCTCTGTCTATATATTTCCCACTCTCTCTCTCTCTCTCTCTCTCTCCCTGTTCTCTCTCTAATTGGATGATGATGTTGGATTTTTCATGAATAAATTGTCCATGATAATAATACCTAACCTACTATATGCCGATCTTTTGTTAGAGTTAATTTCGGGAACTAAAATCATATAATTGCCTTTTTTTTTTTTTTTTTGCAATAACATCTCTTGGTCCAAACATATAATGAGCTCTATAAAATGATAAATATACGATACTAATTGCATGCTCTTTACTGGATTGTAATGATATTTGAACATATGATAGCAATTGCTTTTATTTATATAAAAAAAAAAATTATTAAGTACTGAACCTATTATATAAATGAAAAATAAATAGGTAAGACCCAATAGACTTATTTTCACAAACATCTTTTATTCAACTTAACACACAACATTTACTTGGAAATATGAGCTTTAATTTGTTAATATTCATATTAGGGTAGAGATAAAAGTTGATGTACTTTATTTCCCAGTAAAATTCTAATTGTTATAAACTGAACTAAAGATGCCAATGGAAATTTTCTCATATTACCTATCCTTTTTTTTTTCCTTTTTTACAAACAGTGTCTTTTGAAAAAAAAACTTTATAAGTGAATATTTTCCATGTGATTAACAAATACTAGACCTTTTCCAAAGTTAAAATGGGACCAGAAGGGATTTGATTTTTCAACCTATATATTTACCCCACCCCATTAGATAATAAGGCATATTCTTTTTGCTTTGTCATGTAATAAACCACCAATCACCATTATTCTTATCCATCTCTAGTTTGCTCAAAGAAAAATTGATTTCCATTATATCTTGAAGTCAAAAAAGGTTCTTATGTCTAAGGCATGCATGCAAATGCATGACTATGTCCCGATGTTTCTAAAAAGACATATCACATTGATCTTTTGAAGAGAGAAACCCACCGTCTTTTGACTATGTTTTATTCTCTAAAAAGAAAATTGAGCAAAAAGGAAACTCACTAAAGTTAAGAAAAAGAAGCAGGCATGAACAAGAAGTAAACGCGGCATACGCGGAAATGAATGAAAAGCATGAAAGATATTTTTGTGGGTTGAAAACAGAAGCCTAGCTATATAACCTTTGTTTATTATTTGTTACTATCGTGTATATTCTAGAATGAGTAGGTTGTAATGCTTTTTGAGGAGTAATATCGATATAATAATTAATAAAGTTTTCGTGTGCTTGGGGAATATAGTCCACCAATTATATTCTGGGAGGTTTGTAAAAAAGTTCCAGAAACAAATCAACTCGTAGTTGACTTTCATTGCACACTCACCATGAAAAGCCCCTTTTGCCCCCCTAAGATCAACCAAATCTCTCACATTAGACTAGTTCCTATGAACTTGTCTTATCTTATGTCAATCGTTAGGCAGCATTGTCGTGATCTATGGATATAAGCACTCATCCATGGGCGTGATCCATCAACCGGTTTTAGTATTATATTTGGATATAAGACTCATTAGTGTCGGTCCTACAATTCTTCTATGTTTGGACCAAGCATTTATCTCAAACACATACATACATACATAAACATTAAAATTATTACATATGCAAAACATAATTATATTTTAATGCCTTTTCGTTGCCCATTCAACAATCACATATATTAGTACGCACGTTTGATGACTATAAACTATAAACCAAACCCAAAGCACTCACTCATGCTTTTATGATGGGGAACAATGCGAAATCCCCTAATTATTTTCCATGTTATCATCATAAATTTATCTTCTCTAGAGGCAGTTGGTTCAAATTTAAATATAAGATGATGATGATACTTCTTTGATGAGTTTTTTAAGTTTTCTATAAGCCATTTGCATGCACGTCACATAGAGAGGCACTAGTTAGAGTTATGGAAATAAGTTAAATTGGATAATTCTAACATGTTGTGATGGAATAAAAGCAGGTAGGCAGTAGGCTAGCCTATCCTAACTTATTCAGTGAATGTGTTGAGATTAAACTTGTTCAGTTAATGGGTTTGGTAGGTAAAACATACAAACCCTACCAACTCATTAGAACATAATTTTTTTTTTCTTTTCTAAATAATTTAACCCATGTAATTATATATATGTTTTATTTTTTTGTAACTACCAGAAAGAAAAAAAAAAACATTGTTTATTAAAGGCTAATTAAGTTGGTTGACCCGCCGTGCAAGCCGTTCAAACCCATTCAGTGGGTTCTATTCAACCCACTTTAACTTGTTGCTAAATAAAGTTGTTGCATCAAGTGGACTAACCAACAAATAACTAGCTACCCTCTAACCTGTGGATCAAAACGGGTTGACCCCCGAAACCTTGTTTAGTTATTTATTTAATTCCATTGAAATCTCGTTTATTAAAGGGGGTTTAAAAATGATAATTATAACTTGCTATGGTGAACGTATACATACATACATATATATATATATATTTCCGCTTAAGAGTCTTACCTTGTTTAAGAAAGTGGTCAACTGGCCGGTCAAATTGGATGGAAAGAAAATGTTTCATATGAAGTAGTTGCCGGATATATATATATATATATATATAAAATAGTCACACGCTATGTCGCTATGAATCATAATTTAACAAGTGAAAGTAATTATAAATAGTTTCTAAAATTACTAGTATCCATGATTTAAGGTTACCGTTTTCGTGTCAAAATATATTTGTACTTTCTTATCACTTTTATCTTATATCTGTTGTCCCGTACATTCTCTCTCTTTTCCTGTTAGGCAAAATATATATATATATATATATATATATATAGAAAGCTTGTCTCTTCCATCTTGGTAAAATAAAAAAGTAGCATCTTTTTTTGCATGCAGGAAGAAGGATGGGTAGTTTGCAGAGCATTCAAGAAAAAAACACGGTTCAAACAAAGAATGTCGAAAGTTGGGACCCTAGCTATTTCTACGATGAACCGAGTGGCATGAGCTCGGTGGTCGATCCGGTCGAGTTGATCTCATCATCTAGGCCAAACATCCCAAACTACATGGCTCCACAGTTCATGTGTAAGCAAGAAATGGAAACAGACAATATAAATTTTATAAACCCCGACAATAATTATTTTCTACAGCTTCCTCAGCTACAAAGCCCATCCATGCCCTTATTAAAGAAGCCGAGCTCGTCGATCTCGATCGTCTCATCAGACAACATTGAGCAGCAAGAAGTGCTATTGCACAGTAGAGGGAGTAATAATAACAACAATAATCGTAATAAGTCCAAGACAGTGACTGATTGGAGGGACCTTGACAAATTTGTTGCCTCTCAATTAAGCCAAGAGGACCGGTATGAAGGCGAAACTTCATCAGGTTTAGCTGCTAATAATGGTTCCGAAATGGAGCTGTTATTGCTGCAAAGTGCAAGAGATGATGGGGGCAAGTTTAGTGGATTGTTGAATATAGATGGTGACTGTGATATTGGGATTTGCATATTTGAGAAGTGAGGGGAAAAAAACAATGTGAAGAAAGGAGGATGAAGTGGGTTTTTGTTGCTATTCCATCAATATATAAATTAAGGGTGATGATGGATGGGGGCATACATATAATATTTGTGTAAAAAAGAGTATTTGGTTGTGAAAGATTGAAAACTCTCTCTCTCTCACGCACACACTTGGCTTTCTCTTCTCTAGTATGTGACACTTGATTATATCCACAGTGCAAGTGAAGTCTCTACGCAAGAACAAATAGGATTTGGAATTGGGTATGAAGAAGAAGAAGAGAGAGAGCTTAATTAATCTCACAATAAACTATTACCCTTTCTATGGCCAAGTTATTAAATATATCTTTGATTGACGTTACTTTCTTCGGTTGTTTTTAATTAAGTATTAGGGTTCATTTCAAATATCTACCATTCTCTATATAACATTTGGCTCGTTTTATATCTATATATATATATATATATATATGTATGTATCATATATACACCTTACGGTTGCAATAAACATGTAAATTTTCATTTTAATAGTTGATATCACATCAAACGGATTAAAAAAAATATATAAAAATGCGGAGGTTTCGTTTTATTACAAGTAGAGGGCATCGAAAAGGGGATGCTCGGCCCCTTTGCACTAGTAGTTGGCAGGCGTACCATTGAGCAAAAGCAAATGATCTAATTGAAAGAATTTTGTAAAGAATTGGCTAGCCAAGTAATCTTGTATTTGCTTTTCTAAATGCATGTAAAATTGTAGCTTGAAATAGCATTTTGAGCACTAGTAATGGAGCTCATCTCATCCCGCTTTTGCTTAATTGTAAAACCAGATGCTAGTAAGTTAAGAGTTTAGTTCAACCCCGATTGAGAAATATTTTGATTTAAAAACACCATATTAGGATCATTCCCACTCCCACCAACTCCACTCATTCTATATGGAATTTGAAAAAGATCAATAGTTTCCCTTACTCAAACCTAAGATGGCTTGCGATATCATGAGGACTAATTTCCCATTTGCTAAAACAAGAGTTTGTGTGGTGGCTAACTGACACATTATTCCAAAACCTCTGAAATGGTAATACCTATTGTAGATTGTTCTCGGTCAATACTAATTCATTCAAGAATGTAACATAAAGATTAATGATTTATAGTGAATGCTAAAAGTGTCAATTGATTAAAAATAAGAGGGTTTTATGGTCCACCCTAATGCATAATTAAATGCTTTATCGTTTTGGTAGACACATAATTAAAGATGAAGAGATGCTATTAAAGATGAAGAGACGTTATTAAAGATGAAGAGACAATGCTAAAAATGAAGAGAGACGGTATTAAAGATAAAGAGATGTTGTTAAAGATAAAGAGTATTCCCTGTCTCCTATATAACCTAAGCTTCCTCCTACACTAAAATCATTCCTAAACATAAAATTCTTTCAAAATCCTCTCTAATAGTGATCTTTTCATCAAGGAAGATCAAGAAGCAGGATCATAGTAAGTTAGTTATCATCAAGTCTTTAACAATTTGAGGAGTGATCTATTCTTAAGGTTCTCTTTTGATTTTGAAGAGAGTTTTGAAGAAAAACCCTAAGTTTGTCAGAGTTGAGTATTCTGCAATTTAGGAAGAGCAAGTATCAAGAGATAGGTAAGTTGATTTTTTCTTTTCCTTTGATGATCTAAAAAGTGAGGTCTTTCTAAGTTACTTAATTTTTTTGTTAAAAGAAGCCATAGTTTTTGGAGAAACCCTATTTTTTTAGTGATTTTGTGATTTTACAAACTAAAGGAGAAAGGTATGTATGAATTTAGAGTTTGTAGTTTTTTTCCAGTTTAGGGTTTATATGATGATGAATTTGTGATTATTATGTGAGAAGATTTTTTGATTGAATATTTGATGACTTAGGTATTGTTGGGGAAGTTAAGGTTCTTGTTCCTAAAGTGATTTCAAGTACAACCTTACCTTGTTTTCTACTTGTGTTTGTAGGATTAAAAATTGTAAACTAATTAATTATTATCCGACTTTAAATTTGATTTGCTGCTTGTCTATGTCTAGGCCTAGTAGATTGGGAGGACCATTGCCACTAGGACAACGCCTTGATGATGTGTGTGTGTTGTTATCCTGAGTGGAGTTGTGCACAAAGATGATTTTGATAGTTCAAGAGTGGTGCGAAAACGGTATCCAGGGTGTGTAGGAGTTTCCAACACCAATATATGTATATATTACCAATTTTCCATGCGGGTTGATTTTATAGAGTCATGAATTACTCTACGTTAGGACTAATAGCTAATAGTTCTAAATTGTGTTGTTTGCCAGTTAATCAAAGATAATAACCTGTTAATTATTGTATATAATATTATATTGTATGTGAAATTTGTATTATGATCGTTCATGCACATGCATTTGTGTTATAGTATACTGGGCTTTTGTGCTCATTTCTTTCTATTTTTCAGGAATAGTTGATAAACATGTAGTGTTTAATCTAGCTGGATATGATGCCTATGTAGAATATGGGAGGACGATAGTGGACCTGACTTTCCTACTGATGTTTAGATGTTTTGGTTTGGCGATAGACAAAATTTAAGATCTTATAAAGTTTTGTATGGTTTTATAAATCTAAAGTTTTTTGAGAATTTTCTTAAGATGTTTTAGTTTAAACTGAGTTGGCCTTTGCATAGTTGTCAATATCACGATTTTACCCATACGATTCTATGAGTTTACGATTTTACGAAGCCCTTCCGAGTTGACTCGTGGGTATAATACTTTTTTGGTAGAATTATACGATTTCAACCGAGTCTACATGTAAACTTGGTGGAATCTTACGATTTCAACTAAATTATCGATTCTACCTATTTGAGTTAAATAAGCTAAAATATAGAAAAATACAACTGTGTGTTTACAAGCTTATAAACTATTAAGAATTAGAATGATGTATCTTTCTTTTTGTCCTTTCTATTTAGTTTCCACACACTCTCTCTATATTTTTTGCTCCTTCCCCTGAAAACATTTGTTCTATATTTATATAATTCATTCAAGTCAAGTTATAGCTGTAAAGTTTACAAAAAAACTTATTTATTTCATTTATATAATCAAGAATTTAATAAGTTGAAAATTTTGATTCTCCTTCAATTTATCACTTATTAAAAAAAATAGAAAATAAATTAATTTTGACTTTATTCGCTCTTTTTTATCTATGTTATATCATAGATTAAGGGTTATTATAAAAAAAACTTAATTTCTTTTTTTTTTTAACATCTATTATCTGTTTTATGTTTTCTACATCTTCTATAAGCATTTCTATAAATTTTCAAAATTATTTTGCATAGGTTATAGAAACTTATGTTTCTACGTTTTGATTTTACGTTCCGATTCTACAAACTCCGTGGTGATTCTACATAGAATCGCGAGTTTGACAACCTTGGGCCTTTGGTTTATGACAACTAAGTTGTTATAAAGTTGTTGGTTATTACATGATCTTTAAAAGTATCTCTATATGTGAGATATTGATGATATTATATCTAATTTGTAGATTAATGGAATAATAACCTTAGTGTGTCCATATCAAGTGAGGACACGTAGAATGTTATAATGTCTTCAAATTAGGATGTTACAAAGAATTTTACAACCTTCTCCATAATATATCGTCATGTCTACATTATTCCATTTAACCAATCATCAAAGAACTAACAATGTTGCTAGTCTCTGCCCCGAGATTGGAATTAAAAAACAATTTTTCATTTAGGAAAACCAAAAAGAAAGAAAAGGAAAAAAGAAAGAAAAAGAGAGGCAGATAGACAAACATTAAAGGGAAGATTGGAAATGAGATAATATATGAATCCAAGACCTTTGACCTCTTTAATTTGGTTCATTCTTAAAAATAAGGTTTCATGGGATCCAAATACTTTTGTTTTTTTTTTTTTTTTTTCAAAGAGTCTAACCATAATATAATGGTGATCATAAAACATAAATCATTTATGGATTCCATTTCCATCGAATTAAAATTTTATTTTCAGCTAGTTAGGACTAAAAACGAGTCCAGCTACTTAAATTTGGCTTATTTTAAGTTCAACTTGGTTAGAGCTCGATTAGTAAATGAACCAAACTTGAGCCTAAAATAAAGCTCGTTCATCTAAATGAACCAAACTAGAGCTTTAATTTAGGCTCCCGAGCTGGTTTCTAAATAAGCTCGTTTAGACTCGTGAATGGACTTGCAAGTAATTTCATTAAGAGGTTTGTTAATAAATTAATTTGTAGATTTGTAAATTTTTTATGCATAATATATTATATATAACTAAATAATTAAAATAACAAAAAATTAAGCTCTATTTAATATTTATGTATATATGTTTATAGAAAAACTTATAAATTATATTTTAGATTTGAAAATAATAATGAAAAACTAGGTATCTAAATGAATCAAGATTAAACTCAAATTTCAAGTTCAATAAAAAACTTGATAGTCTCGATAGAAAGCTCAACTTGACTCAAGCTTATTTTAAAAATAAGCCGAACTCAAACTAAATCTTACTTGGTTAAACAAATTAGCTTTGAGCCTAAATTTTAGACTCAATAAAAGGATTGGGCTTGGATCGGCTCGACTCAACTCGATTCAGCTGTAGTGACCGCTATTTAAACATTACTAAATGTATTTGTAAATTGATTTTTAAAGTAAGCCTAGTGGTGTCATATGTCGCTTGAAATGATACAGTCGATCTAAAGAATTGATTGATTGAAAAAGAAATCAATTAAATAGTTGCTTTACACATCCTTAGAAAGCTATATTATGGGCTTTTATTGTTTTAGTTTATTTATATCGTATAACACCGGTCATCGTTAATACGAGGAATGTCAGAATTTATGCATATATATTTTAGGATATTCAAGATAATGCAGCTGATGGAATAGTAGCTCCTCATAAATATAACATCGTTGCATTAACCATGATGAATATATGCATATATATATATATACATATACATAAGTGCACGATATGTTTCGTTGGTTCGTATCAAAACGAGGCAATATAGATTATCTAAAAAAAAAAAAAAACATAAAAAAACAACGTGCTCTTATATCTTATATCCCTTCACATTTTAAGTGAATCGTTAACTCCGCAAGTTTGAGTTTTTATAAATTAATTAAAATGCTGTGTGAGCGTGCATTATCGTATGTTCCGGTATCTCTCATTGATTTAGCCGCCTTAATGAAATTTATTATCACCTTTGCTATTTTAAATCGACATGGAAATAGATTTCCATGAGTATGTATACAATCTCAGCTGTGTATAACGCATTTTTTCTTGGTGCGTCCGTCGTGAGCTGAGCTGAATCAACAAAAAAAGAAGACATTAAAATCGAACAACAACAACGGGATCACTAGCTTATGTCCTTTTGTCTCTTGAGATTGACTTGGCTATCAAAATATATTATATGTTTCTTCGCGGCTTAGTTTATATTTTTTCCAAGAAGCATATATATTATATTATATTAACACACACACACACACACACACATATATATATATATATATGTATGTCATTTTACTCAATAATTAAATAGTGATATCATCTTTAAACTTCGACATATCTTTTAATATAAATTATAAGCTTTATTATTTGACGTAGCAAAAAATATTAGAAATTTGTCATGATCCATTGGTTCTAAAAATTCCTGGATAGCAATCCTTAATTATCTTTTGATTCAGTAAATATCTAGATAATTGACATCCAAATATAAAAAAAAACAAACAAGAAATTTGAAATTTGGACAAGAAATAGAGCAAAGATGACTCCAATTTTGTATTACTAATGATATCTGATATTTCAATATTTGCCCTAAGGCATACAATTTAATGATTTATAACAAAAATTTTTCAAAAAAGAAAAAGACTAAAACAAACATCATATATAAGACATTAAATGATATTTGAAATGGAGAAAGACAAAAAAATCCTATTAAAAGACATTAAATCATATCAAAAGACATTCTTTTAGATCTTGATTAAAAGAGAAAATCCTATTAAAAAAACATAAAAAGCTATTCATTATCCAATTAAAAGCTATTGAAAATATTAAAAAACACTACTAGAAAACTAGCCTTTAGAGACAAAAAATTTGCGACGGAAAATTTCTGTCTCTAAAAAAATGAATTAGAGACAGATTTGCGATGGATTTGTGATGACATGAATTATGAATAATCTTCTAATTTTTATATGCTTTTGCGACGGATTACACATTGATTTGCGACGAAAATATTTCCGTTGCAAATTTGTCTCTGATTTTAGAGGGAAATAAATTATTTTAGCGCCAATTTTTATTTTTTTTAATTCTGTTGCAAATTTGTCTCTAAACTAAATAATTACATATATGTATATATAAATAATTATGTTTAAAATTTATTTTTAATTATACATATCTAATATAATATATATAAATGTGCATATATAATAAGGACATATATTATATTTGTAAATTAATTTTATTATATAATAACTATAATATGTATAATCATTTGTTATTTACAACTAATTATATATTTTTTATTTATAATATATTTAATATTACATTACATATTTATATATTATAAAGTATAAATTAAAAATAGTACTTAAAACATAAATATTATATTTATATCTTATTATATATTCTTTTACATAATAACTTATATAAAAAAACAAATTATACAACTTAATAAAATAGTGCATAATAATAATATAATATGTTATATGCAAGTGATATCATAAAATACTACTTAAAAATACAGTATATTTCAATAATAAAATATGTAAAATAAAATAATTAATAAAAAATGTAAACTTAGTATATTTAAACATCTACAAATATATAAATAATATATTATATTTTAATAATATATTAATAAAAAATATATATTCATATTATTTATAATTTTTTATTATATATTTATTATGACTATTCATATGTTTTTTAATATAAAAAAATTTATTATATATATCTTACATAATTTATATTTACATACTAATATTTTATTTAAAATATAACAACATATTTGGGGAAAAATAATATACTGTGTAAAAATATAGTATATTTAAGTAATAAAATATGTAATATTAATAATTAGTTAAATATATTTAAATTGGTATTATATATTATTTTATTAATATAATAATGAAAAATATATTTTTATATTGTTTATATTATATCATAATTTATTAAGTGTAACAAAAATGAAATAAAAAATAAACACATTAATAAAAAATATACAATTTATTAACTTAATATAAAATATTAAATAACTAATGTAAAAAGTATAATTATAATATATATCATTAAATATATATATATATATAAATTTATATGTATAACATTATTTATATTTACATAATATATAATATTTTTTTAATAATATAATATCATATTTGGAAAAAAAATTATAATATACTACTGAAAATATTATATATTTATAATAAATATATAATTTAAAATAATTATTATAAAATGTAAACATTGTATATATTAATATTATATATTATTTTAATAAACTATTAATGAAAAATCCTTAATAAATATGTAAAGTGAAATTATAAAATAAAAATAAACTATAAAAAATATATAAGATGTTTTATAGTTATAATATTGTAAATTGTGGTATCTCTTAAATAAACAGTAGTGGAACTTTACTCATGAAGATACGAATTGGTTTATCGGTTTAGTGCTTGTAAAAACTTTAATGTTAAGTGTTCTTAGTATGTAGCATTCTATGATGGGTGACCTCTTGGGAAGGATAAATAAGAGGTAAATGTGTATTTTTTTAATAATTTGTCTTAGAATCAGAGACAAATTTGCGACGGAATAATTTTATTTAATATTTACTAATTTATATTTAAAAATAACTAATTATAAAACAGAGACAAATTTGCGACAGAAATTCCGTAGCAAATTTGCGACAGAAAATAAATCTGTCTCTAAAAGAATTAGCGACGATGATTTTTGAGACAGAAATTTGCGACGGAAAATCTGTCTCTGAACGTCTTTAGAGACAGATTTTTCACTTTCAGAGACAGAATTTTTTGTCTCTAAAGCCAAAATTTCTTGTAGTGAAAATATTGACTCCATGATTATTGACCAGATCATCATCATCATCATCATTACTATTTTGGCCATTAATTATAAGGTTTATTAGATCTTTCATGGATTAGTGTTTTTAACTGCTGAGCAATTTTAGGCCTCTTAATTTCCAACCAATCCCAAAGTGGATGATTTACAAAGCTGTGCGCATATACACAATATGTATTGCCTATTGATTTTTTTTTTTTTTATTGACAATCTCCCAAAACGCTGCTATCCGGAAGGATAAGCTGTAAAACACATGTCCTTAATTTGATGCTCAGAGAGTGCTGATCCTTTGAAAATTTGCATCTAATTCTAATTTAGGTTAGCGTGGAAAGAGAAATATGTTATACAAACATGTAGAAATGGTGAAACCACTTTTCTCATTTTTTGGTCGTAAGGATTCAAGTGTAATCAGTAACAATAGTATTTAATTATTGAACATAATAAATTATTATTATTATTATTTATTATTATTATAGGAACGTACTAAAGATAAAATTGAAGTAACATAAATTGACACTTACAGCAACAATTTAGAAATCGTTACTAACTTACAACTGGATTTCAATATTTTCTTATGGTGTGTGATAACTGATAAATATGCTATAAACCGCTTGATTTTGTTTCCATGTGAGAGTATATACATAAAGGTTCATATCCTCACAGATCATTACTTCATGCGTGGACGTTTTTATCTGATATAAAGTTACAAATATGGAAGAAAATATAAGAAACTAGACAAGATATAAAAACTTTTTAAAAATATATTAAAAGAATGTATATTATATATAATATAAATAATGATATTTCGCTGTTATTTAGCGTTCTAAAAATTAGGCCAGTTAACGAGTACTATGTGGGCCATTTGAGTTAATATCAAATAACTATGTAGAACTCAATTCTTAAATGTTGTGCCCCCGGTTCTGAGACCTATTATTATTATTATTATTATTAAAGGTCCTTCTCCGAGTAGTTTGATTGGTCTGCCTGTACGTGCCAAGCAATTTGTTGTCCTAAAAAATGCTGTCACATTTGCGCCTTCGTATGAAAGTGAAAAAAAAAATTAAAATAATACAAGCAATAATTATCATTTTATAATACGTGGTAAGTATTCATTTATAGATACATAAATAAAACAATATTAAAAAAACAAATTTTCATCCAATATATCCTCAAAACAACTACTCTAGCTAGACTTACTTCTCTGAGAGCATTATGTATATAAAAATCCAGACAGGCCCCAAAAGAGCCGATAGTAGCATATCTTTTGGTTAATCAGCATTTAAAATCACTGCTTTAAATTTTATGGGAAGAACTGATTCTCATGTAAATCACTTACAAAGAACTAAATGTTGATTAAATGGTGATAAATTCTAATGCAATCGAATATTATAATTTATAAGTAAGGAATCATAAATTCAATATTTAGCTCCATTAAATCTTATAGTTTATTATTTTCTTTCTATCTAAGAAATGACTTGAATTCAACTTGAAATAAACTTCTTACAAAGTTTTTTAACAAAATTTTCAAAATCTCAAACTCACTCCGTACTATATGAATAATTTGAGCTCGACTTAATTTAAATTTAAGTAGAAACATTTTAACTATTTTTTGGGACTAGCAGCAGAATACAAGGATGCATGGATAAAATAATCATCCTATAGCTATTAAGAAACAATTAGATAAGCTCAAAAAAAAAAAAAAAAAAAAAAAAAAGATAAGCTCTGAGAGACAAGATCTGAAGAGTTCGTGATCCTACTTTTTCATTTATATACCAATCCAGCCTTAACCATAGACGAGATGTGTAGATTGAACTGGAAAGAGTTGTTGGGTGAAAATAGGACTGGCAGTAGAGAAGTGGTTATAGGTATCTCAACTAGCCGATCTCATTGGTCCATGTGGGTGTGTTTTGTGGACCCATTTTTTGTCTAGCATGCGTCAAACCTTAGCTCCCATTGGGCATGCTTTGTCTGTTATTGTGGGAAATTTTGTCCCTTTATGTCTTTTTGTTCCGCATGTCTCCTGAATGCCTCACACCAAACACAGAGCAAATGAGAACTCCAACTTTGTTGTTTTACTTGCGATGAATGATAGAATTGATAACCTCATGCTGTACCTTTTCAATATATTCTCTCGTATCCCGCGAGACATTTATTTCTTCTTCTCAGTGTTTTTGTGCCAAATTTTGTTCTTTGATTGGGCAAATATTGATTGGACAAAGCGAAGCAATACTGAACTGTCCTAAGTGGACCTAATTCTAAAGGTAGCCACGTTAATAATTCATGCTGGACCATTCTTATCTCCAATTATATGTTGGATTTCAATCCTCCCGATATTGACAATGAATGAAACATGTACTGTCGATAGTGTCTAGTACCAATTAATCTTATGAATTGTCTTATTCCATTTTCCTACGCAAAGAATCTGATAGTAAACACAGCGCACAAGTGTATCTCTAGGTCAAATTGAAATAAAGTATGAGCTTGCCTAACTAACGCTGTAATCAAATGGATTAGAAAGCAGTTAAGATGTGGAAGAACCAACCATTTTGATAAATTGCTTTCTAAAGGTCACGAACTTGATGGACAGATCTCGAGGCAGCATGATCCCACCAAGCAGAAGTTTTGTGAATCATTGCGTTAACATTTTCAAAATTACAATTATAAAGATCTTTTGACACACTGGAACTGCCTGGATTTGCGGATAACATACACACACACATCAATTGAGGAAACGGTTTAACTAATAATATCAATAGTGCAATGGTATGTTCCCATAAACCAGGAGTTTTTCTTTAGAAAAAAAATTAAGAACAACCAAGGAAACTATTCTTTCCGCCTTCTTTCAACGTTATCTATATCTCCCAACTCGAGTAAGGATTCTGTTTCGGATTTTATTGCTATTCCTTAGGGTCAATATCACTTTTTTTTGGCACCATTGCCTATAAGGTGGATGTAGTGCGGTTCAACCCGGTTCACCTCTTGCACTAAACCAAACCAGAGTAACCGTAATACCCTAATTGAAAGCATTACAACTCGTCACGTGTCCTTACTAGAGATGGACACGTTAAGGCTATTATTTCACTAATCCACAAATAGAGATATTATCTTCAATTACTCACATAAAGCATACATGTTTAAAATATTTCATATAACGAAACTTCTAAATAACTTCATTGGCATAAACCAAACCAACTCAAATTAAACTTAAAACATTAAAAGGGAAATCTCATAAAATTTCAAAATTTAATAAGGAAATATAAAACTTCACATAGTCTTCAAATGGCTATATTTAATCCAAAGCATATCTAAAAGTCAACAGGATAATCAGATCCACTATCGTCCTCCCCATAGTCCACATAGACATTGTATCCAGATAGATCGAATACTATGGGATCATCACCTATTCTTGAAATAGATAAAAAAAATAAGCACAAAGGCTCATTACATTATACCACAAACACATACACATGAACAGGCAATATACCATTTCACATACAACTTAATAACTCATGCAACAAACACAAATTATTATCTTTGATTAGCCAATAAGCAACACGCTTTGAAACCATCTGCAATCTAGTCCTAAACCCAAAGTGACTCATGACTCCGTAAAAACAACTATATAGAAAATAGTATATATACATATATTAGCATTGGGAACTCCCCATACACCATGGGCACTGTACTCGTACCACTCCTAGACTACTGGAATCATCTCTATGCAGAAATCCACTCAGAACAACATCACACATAGATCATCAGGGCGTCGTTCTAGTAGCAACGGCCTTCCTGATCTATTTGACTTAGCCATAGACAAGCAGTAAATCAAATTTAAAAGTCAAATAGAAATTAATCAATTTGTAATTACTAATCCTACAATCACAAGCAACAAGCAAGGTAAGGTTGTTCCTGAAATCACTTTAGGAATAGAAACCTAATTTCACTAATAACACCTAATCATAATAAAAACTCCATCAAAATATGTTTTCATTAGAATATTCATAATTCCATTATCACAAAAACTCTAAATTAAAAAGAACTACAAACCTTAAATCTAAAAGAATTAAAAATTCCTAGATTCATGCACACCTTTTCTCCCTTAATCATAAATCCATAAAATCCCCAAACACCACAAATTAGGCTTTCTCCAACTTCTCCAAGAACTTGATTCCCTTTCAAAATCTACTAAGAAACTTTGGAAAAGATTACTTTTAAATCATCAAAAGAATAGAAAAGATTAATCTTACCTATTTTCCTGATTTTTCTTCCTCTTGATTGTAGAATACTAAATCCCCAACAAGACTTTGGGTATTTCTTCAAATCTCCTTTGAAACCAAAAGAAAACTTTAGGCAAAGATCATTTCCTTTAGATCTCTATAGAATTGAAGATGATTAACTTACCTTGATCTTGATTCTTAATCTTTCTTGATGCTAAGATCATAGATAGAGAGGTTTTGCGAGATTTATATAGCTCATGAATAATTTTGGAGAAGAAGGAATATGTTAGGTTATAAAAAAAAACTTGAAAACCCTTCAATTTTCGTATAGGAAAGGCTGGTAGCTTAGAAAGAAGGCTGGTGGCCTAGGTACAAAAGTTAGTAGCCTGAAACATTCGGAGATGATTCTATAGCCGTATAGGCCAATCCAACGCTGGCGACATACAGGACATAGGCCGGCGGTGTAGAAGCTAAGGCTAGCTAGCGTCTTCAACTGTGACTCCTTATCTTCAATCATGTGTCTATCATATAATAAAATATATGTATGTGTATATATATATATATATATATATATATATATTAGGGTTAACCATAAAGCCCTCTTATTTTTCAATAAATGACACATTTGCCTTCATTATAAATTATTTATCTTTATATTATAGTAACCAAACCATAATATACTGTTTGGTTTTTCTTTTATTTTTTAACCTAATTATACATTTAGTTTGTATGTTTTTCAAATAAAAAAAATTTGGTGTAGCCTAGTTCGGTTCATCGTTTAAATTATTATTGCAAATTAATAAATGAAATTATATTATGTTAATTAGACAATTTGTTTTCTTCCAAACTTCACATTTTTTGTTTTGAAAAAGTTGAAATTAAAAAAATTCATGCAAGTTAAATACAATCAATGCGTTATATTATATACATACAAAGAATACACATTACCCAGCCCCCTTTCACCAATACATATATAGCATGAGTCATACATGGTGATAAATCATTCCTTTTCCCTTTCTCATTTACTAAGAAACATGTACATAATCACGTTTGTATTAGAATATATGTGTGTAAAAATATATAGAATCTTAAGTCTCACAAACTTTATTCTTCACAATTGTTTGGATATTTTACTCATTCTTTTCTATGTTACTCTACAAATATGTATATAGAATTTTTCGCTATATTTCATAATTGTAAGATAATGTAAATTTTCTTAAAACAACATAACATTGATATTATAAAAAAAAAAAAAAAAGGTCATTGTTTGATCTAGTTTGAAGCAAATGGATGACCAAAATGACCATAAACAAAATCGTTTTAAAAAAGAACCAAACTTTTAGCTCAATTGGTCCTGTTCAGTGTGGTTCGTAGTTCAATCAATTTTTTCGCACAATCCCAATTGCCAAGGATCGATGATATTATAAAAAGTTGTATCTTATTAATTAAGTTATTATCTTTTTTTTTTCCTTAATCTAATCATTGTTTCTATCTTTTTCTTCTTGCTTCTATTATTCAATAAATTTGCCTCTAATATGGGATTTAAATACATTTTTATTTATTTCTTATATAGTGGTTGTTGATAATAAGATGGAGTGCAGTTGGTGGAATAAAAAAATAGCTATTGGAGTACATCCAATAGTAATCAAGAACCCATACTCATAGGCTCTTGTAATTTAGTGTGTTGGTATTATAGAAATAATCCACCCTCATGAGAGTGCATATCCTTATGATCCCCCATCCCCCCTCCCTCCCTCGAATTAATTAAATTACCTAATTTACAACATGTCCAATTATGTTAAGAAAAGTACGAAGTTTTGATTTAATGTTAGACATCGCCACCAATATCATGCCACCCATGGAAATCAAAAGATTTACCCTCACAAAATTCAATGTTAGACTAGACTGGGAAAAATGAAGCTCAATATAAAGAATCATCTCAAAAGTGTATAGTTAAATCAACTAAAGAAGGAAAATATGTATGAATAAAAATTTGTGAACTTATCAAGTAGTAAGGTTGTATTGGCAGATGAAGAAGCAAAAGTGAGGGAAATTATAGAGGATCTTGACAGCCACTGAACTGAAACAAACTTATGAGCATGAAGAGGACTTAGAGCAGAACTTAGTTGTGAACTTTAGTCATCAAGAGATAAATCGCTTCATGAAGAATATTCTAAAAATACTTTAATCCTAAGTAAAGAGAATGAAAAGTTTAAACATTAAATAAAATTTATGATTTAAAGCCCTCTCTAATTTTAGTAAGGAATTTGAGATAGACAAGAGAATTTAGCGTTGGAGTATCTAGTGCTTCTAGGATATACAATTGATTTTTAGCGAGTAGATGTTTTAGAAACTTCTTTTTGTGTTGAGCATAAATGGAGGATTTAACATGAAATTGGATGGTTATCTATAAATAAATAAATAAAAAACGAAATTTTTCCTATGTCTCTTAGACTTATGGGAGCAAACATGTTTCCATGAGATCTTGGCAAATAAGTTAAGAACGTGGAGCGAACGAAGCACTTCCCAAGATGTTACCCATGTTCAACTAAAGTTCTAAATTTTATTTTGTTTTAATTTTCATTTTCATCTTGGTATCTGTCATATTAAAGTATTTTCGAGACCCTGGGCACAGTCTTTCAAGTCAACTTGGAAGGGCAAGAGCTTAAAAGTAAAGTAGAAGTGAAAACAAGAAGCCAAGTGTAGAGAAGAAGCTCAAAAATCTAAGTGACTACATAGTTGTGTCAAAGCTATATCCATCCTAATACGTGCAATTATCTCCATGAGGCACACATTAGGTCGACACAATACTCCCCCGTATCACTCTCATAATTTAAAAGGGGATCAACCATTGGGCATGACACAACTTAGATACAATTGTATCTTTAATCCGGTAACTCTAGACTCCTATAAATGCACTTTTCTCTATAATTAAGCGAAAAGTGACACAAGCAAATGGAAAATTGTGTCGTGCTCATATTGCACTTAATATTAAAAGCCCTTAATTCTCGACATGGTCCATTTTCATGAACACACTTACAACTACATGACAAATCACATACCCTCTCTTCTCTCCTTGCAAACAGCAAAACAACAAACATCTTTCTTTTATCCATAAACACGAAAGTATGTATCTTTGTCTTTCTCTTTTTAATTTTCTTGTATGGGGAAGGAGATGCCAGTGATGAGGGTGGAGATGACCCTATGAATACTGAGTTAATCCTTCTTATTCTAATGAATTGTATTGAATAGCTTGATTCTTGAACTGATTAAAAAGGTAGTTCTTTTGTTAACTTTTTCTTACCTCTTTTTTTTTTGTACGATTGCAACAGTTGCTATAACAAAACCCCCCTTACACTTTAATTAGGTCTTGGATAACATATCGCTATCCACTCATAGAAACTTGTTGATATTTGATATTAGTTGAAATCTATTATTTCTTTAATTTTAATATGTTGCCAACATATCTTGTTGAAAGCTAGAAATTTTTTTCTTCATTTTCTCTTTATTTGTTTTTTCTTTTCAATTTTTCCTTTCATTATTTTTTTCCCCTTAAGGCATTGAGGACAATGTCTATCTTTAGGTATGAGGAAGGGGGAAAGAAAAAGAATAAGGGTCTTTATTGAAATTTTTTTGTGATTAATTTCCTTAACTTAACAATACATGGCAATTGATTTATATGCTTTAATTGCTATTTCTTATGGAAAACCAAATTTATTGCATTAGAGATTAGAAAATTTTGTCTTACTAGTAGCTAGAATTAATAGAAATTATGCATAATTCTTTCAATTTTGTGAGCACTACTCAAGTTTTTGTACTCTTAATACTTTACAGGAATTGAAATATAAAGTCAATGTGAAGCAAAGTTACTAGTTATTTAAGCCTAGAAATTAGAGTTAGAATTTGATTAAAATCATTAATAAAGTTTAAATGACTATATTTTAAAGTTGACCTTTAAGTAGACTAATTCCTTGAAAACCTTGAAAGCATTTTAATTTCTAATGGATGTTCAAATGAAATTCACTGCTTGATGCTTTCTCTAAAATTAAATCAAATTAAGTTAGAAATTTAAAAAAAAAAATGGAGTTAAATTGAAGAAAAGTGTCTTATGAATGGCTTAATAACCCCACCTTATAAATAACTCTAAGCCCTAGCTTTAAGTATGTCTTTTACCTTTCCGAAAGGCATTCAATAAATAAAAGGCGTCAAGTTTTAAATTGCTAATTAATATGTTCAATGGGCCTTATGACTTGAGTAACTAAGCCTATGAGGTGCCCTTTTCAGAAGGATAACAACTTTCACTTGAGTGACAAGCTCGGGATCATATGTTGAAAGCTCCCCATATGGGTTATGAGGTAAAAAATCAAACAAGTTAAAGTGGTAAAAGTTCAATATGGTCCTTGTAAAACCTAGTAGCCTAAGGCCAACTAACTTGGGATTTGCTAACTGAGGAAACCATTTTAACTTAGGGAAAGAAAAATCAATCATCTAGACTAGAATATATGAAAAATATGAAAAAAAATTTAGGGGATGATTGGATATGATATGAACATATTCTAAATTGTGGTGCTTATATCGGGTAGAATAAAGGTGTTTAAATTTATTGTCAAGTGTATAAAGTAGAATCGAGTTGTCTCAATTGAATGATTTTGTGTTTGATTTTAACTTTGGAATCTCAGTTTAAATGATGAAATTAAAATTTGACTTGGATTAACTATTGAATTCTAGTACTATAAGTATTTTTAGTATGATTTGACCACTAGCTTGGGTAAAAATTGGAATGTTTTTATTTAAATGAATGCAAGGTGGGAGTTTAAGCTTAATTAGAATCTAACTGTAATTGCTAGTTAGTTTCCTAAGTTTGATTGTTAATGGAATTTGTTGGTCCTCAATTTGATTTCTTTATTTTAATTTGTTTGCTTGAAGACAAGCAAATGCTTTAGTATGGGAAAGTTTGATAAACACTAATAGACCCTTTATCATATGTGCTAAAATGTACTTTAATTGGGTGTTTAATGCATAAAATTATGAAAAAGCACTTCAAGTACTTTTGTTTTGGATTTAGGCTTCTAAAGTATATTTTGAGATAAAAGAATGGATCCAATCAAGTTTCACAAGCTTTGGAAAGGGTTACATAAAGAAAAAGAGTGATTTGTGATGGACACAAGGATGACACAACCATATTCTTTAGTGGTGTTAAGGGTAGCATCAGAATTCAAAGAAAACTTCAATTTTTCAGTACTGAAAGTGGCACGAGCAAGGATACAAGTGTCCAAATTGTGTCCCATCCAATTCTTTAGATTTTACAATGTCCAACCTAGTGGGACTCAAGTGACACAATTGTGTCCAACTTATGTCATGCTTCATTTTCAACAACTATTGAATTTCCCTTTCTAAAATGAAAAATGCACCTCATTTAAGGAGAGGATGTTTCTTATTAGAAAATTAGAAAGGCTTCAAGATCCACACTTTCCATTCATGAAGAAAAATTACTTTCCTAAAATAAACATTCCTCTTTCCTATTTTGAAGATTTCACTTTTAAGTTCAAAAAGATCAATTTTTCAGTTGTAAAGAAAGTTGCTTTCCTATTTAAAAGGGTGGAAATTTCCTATTTCAAAAAAGGAGAAGCTCAATACAAGGAGGAGATCTGAAAATTTCAACATCACCAACTTTTACCCCATTCATATACTTAGGTAGTGCATGTCAAGATCCAAAAACCAATCAAGTAGTAAGATATTTTTTGTAACAAGTGTTTTATTGTTATATTAGATGATTCATATTGTTGGTTGTGCTTTAATTGCTAAATTCATGGAAGAGTGGACTCTTAAGTTTAGATTTAAATGAACCTAGGTTTTCTATGTGTTTTGTTTTATTATTTTCAATTTATTGATTAATTTCTTGAATTCAATTGTAGTTTTATTGTCAATCTTGAATTAATAATTTGAAGTATTATTTTTGTATTCGATTCTAAACTAGTTAATTGATAGATTATTTATTGGGAATAAATATATACAATTAAAGGGAGTTACACATAATCCTGGACATAACAATGTAAATATCAAGGATTATGGTCAAACCTAATAAAAAATTCTAGATTAGTAATATTGCCTAAGGGGTTTTAACTAGAAAGGCATTTCAATAAATGAACCTAAGATTAGAATTTAGTAATCTCAAAAGTGATGTCAAGTTAACTTAGGAGTTCCTACCATTGAAGAACATCAATAATATAAGTAGATTTACCTAGTAAAGATTTAAGATCTAGGCTAACTTGATATATCTTTTGTGAATTCTTGGCTTGTTATTGTTATTTAGATAATTATAATTATTTTGATAACTTGAATATGATGACTAAACAATAGGAGAAGGATGACTATTAGTACTCTTTGATCCCTTTAGAATGATACTAGCACTTAATCCTTATATGCTAGTATCGATAGGTGTATTTGCCTTCACATTTCTAGTTGGAATTGAACTTAAGGTTTTAATTGATATTATTGTTTACGATCAGCAAGTAATAACAAAATCCATAGCAAGTTAAAAATCTTAAACTCAATTCAGCTATGATCATGAAAGCAAGTGATCCCATTGATATTGGAGTACAAAGGTTAAGTGGGAGTATTGTGTCATAAGGATTAAGTACTAGTAATCACCATTCTCCTATTGTTTAGTTGTCAATGTCAAGTAAATCAAAGTACTTAACTATCAATCATCACTAAGAAAGATTTAATAGATTTATCGAGTTGCACAAGTGCCTAAATCTTAAATCCTAATCACTACTTTCCTTTTTAGGTTTGATCATAATCCTAGAGTTTTAAGTCGTCCTATGTTTAGGATTGCATGTAAATACCTTTGATTGTAAGGATCAATTCCTAAAAACAACATATCGCTTAACTAGTGTGAAATCAAATCAATAATTAATACTTTAGATTATCAACTCAAGATAGACAATAAAAACTACACACTTAGATTAAATTGTAAACAATAAAACCAAATCACATTGAAAACTTGGGGTTTCTCAAAATTTACATTTAAAGAGTCTAGTCTTCCATGAAATCAGTAATTAAAACACAAATAATAAGTGGAATCATCAAATATAACAATAAAATCCCTTATTACAAATGATCTCTTGCCACTTAATTGATACCCAAATCTTGACTTGCCTAACCTCAGCATATACATGGTGCAAGAGTTGGTGATGCTACAATTTTTTAATCTCCTTCTTACATAAAGCTTCTTCTTAGCTTAAATTGGAACTTTCATTGATTCTGTCATTAGTGGTAAATAACTTGTAACCGAGTTTTAAAATTTATAAATTTTAAAATTCTAGTTCTCTTCGATCACTACACCAGTTTAAAGGTAAGTGCACCTACCAAAGTAGCATAAAGCAATAGGTCATATTCTTAGGGATTGTTAGCTTTTACTTTACTCACTCCAATCTATTATCTAGCTCGATAAATTTAGCAAATCATGAGGTCAAAATTCTATAACTAAACAGAATAATTATTTATATAAAAGAAAATTTTAGATCAATTCCACAAAATATTAAGATCAAATATAAGAGATTGTTTAGAAATTATTTCTCTAAATTATTCACATGTGATCAAAGAGAAAAAAATCATCAAAAGAATCATTGATGCATTGTTGAATTAGACTTATACAGTTAAATTTACTGAGATATCTAAGAGTCTCTCTTGAGATAAAAAACACCTAAAACTAAGTTTAACCATTGGAATCTCTTCCTGAATATTAGTAACCTAATTTGCATAAAGAGCAAGAATTCTTTGATTAACAACATATTTTATGCAATTAATCCATGATGGAAGAATTTCACTGCTTCTATCTCTAGATGCTATGAGCATTTCTCATTGATAGCTTAGATTTGAACAATCTCTCGATTTGATTCAAATGAAATCAAACATGAATTCATACTATGCATATAAATTCAAGATCATAGAGATTCAAGCTATTAATTACAAGTATTCGACAATATTTCAATATAAGTACAAACTAGATCACATGTTTCAAATTCAGATCCTCAAGGTCTAGGAAAAATTTAATTACCCCTCCATTAGAAATAGCAAATCAAGTTCAAATTAGAGATGTGACAGAGGATAAGGATAGATAACACCTGTTTAGCATAAAGTTCTTGTAGATCTTCTAGAAAGCACTTGAATTGATCAAAAACCCAAAACCTGTTGGAAAGCCTAAGAAAGAGAAAAGAAGAATTCTTTTCCTCCTAAAAAATAACTAAAACAAGTAGTATATACAAAGAAAACAAAATACGACCTCTTCTATTTGAAATGAAACAACTATTTATATGCAATAGCTTGCTAAGCATAAAATTTGAAAATTGGTATGAAAGACAACCACAGGGTTAACCATAGGTGTGAACTTTAAGTGCGATTTTTTTTGTAAAGAATATCATCCTTAAATGTGGTTGCCTTTATGAGAGCAGTTGAAACTATGGATTTCATCACTTATCTTTGCCTTTACTGATCATGGTCGTAGATCAAAATGCAGACATAGTCCCTTGACAATTCATTTGCGGGGTACAATTGAATGACTTCTACTTCATTTTGTTGTTTTCCTTCTTTTCTTCATTAAAAACCTTCAATTTCTTCGTTTGACCCGTAAAAACTAGAAAAACAATAAATTTTAACAATTAAGCACTTATTTCAAGAGGACTTAAGAAAATTCCCATCAAACTCCATACTTGAACTATTGCTTGTCCTCAAGCAAATTGACAATCAAAACGAGGAATAGATAAATAGAAAAGTAAATCATGAATGGTACAATCATTCATTATTTTCACATCGAGGCTCAATTACTTTGCTTTGCTTTACTTTCATCATTTTTTTTTTCAACTACTAACATAATCTTAGCAATCTTCACACATATCACTCCACTCAATCTTACTATGACATGTAATAAAATCATTTATACTAGATTTACCAAGTTAATCTAAGTAAATTAGCCTTTATCTGTGCCATTTAAATAAGATTCCAATGTTAGAATTGCATTAAAGATCAAACAAAGTAAAAAGAAAATTAGCTAACTTCATCTACTTATCATAAAAATTTAAACTTCTTTGCTTACTCCTCTAAACAACTTTCACCAAATGATAAAGCATAACACATCAATTCAAAAGCCTGAATTTTCTTTTCATTTTTTTTTTAAGGCACGGAGGGGGAGGTTTTTACCTTCTTCTTTTTTTTCCCTCTGGAGGGGTTTTCACCTCTATCTTTTTGCTTTATTTCTTTAAGAGGAAGGGCTTTTTTTTTCCTTATTTTTTATTATACCTATTGAGGAATTTTTTTTTCATCAACAAGGGAAATCCTCAAGTTTATAATATCATTTGAAGTTTCAACAAAAGGCTATAAAGTTCATCAAAGCTTATTAAAAGAAGAAAATACTAGTAAATAAACTTAGAATTCAACCAATTAACCCTTATAAGGACCTTACATCAACAAAAACTCTAAAATCATAGGTTAAAAAGTACGTGAGACTACCTCACATGGAGTTCACTAAGTAACTCTAGCATAGTAAAAAACACAAACTGTAAACCCCCAAAGTTTTTTTATCAGTTAAGCTTAAACCCTAATCGAAAGGTCAACCGAAAACCCTAAAGTCAACATAACCCTAGTTAAACGTAACAAGTTTAAGTCCACTAATCCCGTGTTCGTAACCTTAAGTGAGTAAGTAAGAAATTAGTATGTAGAATAGTTCATAATAACATAAGAAAGCTTAAAAATATCATATTAGTAAAACCACAATTCGTTTTGAACATAAACGGATACAGTTTTCGAAAAACATGTCCCGGAGCTCGAAATAGTAAAATATTCCAGATATACTGTTAGACTCGTAAAACTATAAAGTTTTCAAAAATATCAATTTTATAATTTTTCGGTAACTAAAAATATCGAATATCGTATTTATACGCGTATTTTTTTACTATCGGTACTTTATTAGTCACATCTACTTTACATTACATTATTCATTACTATTCTAAACTATTCAACTCTCTACTTTTTCTAACACCTATTATCTTTACTTTTCACATTTCTCATAACTTTATATCACATCTATCTTACATATTATTACATTTAGTTAACAAAAATACCAAAAAAAAAAAAATCACATCTGTCCCTCTTTCACTCATCAAGGTCGGCGTCCCCCCTCTTCTCCCTCTTTCTTATTTTTTTTTTCAAAATTTCCTTTAATTAAATCACACAATTTCACTCCTCATTTTCCTATAAATACCTCCCTTCTCTTTCATTTCTTTCAGACTTCATCTACCCACACATTTACCACCAAAATTCTTCTCTCAAAATTCACTCCAAATACTCTCTCAAAACTCTCCAAAAAACTCTCAAACTTCCTTCTACATACACAAAACCCATTCAAACATACTACTCCAAATCCTTTTTAGGTAAAAAATTCTTTCCATATTTCTTTCTACCATTTCATGTAACTTTACATGATCATGGTGTGAGTTTCCTAAACTTGATGTTATGAGAGCTACACTATATTCATGAATTGTTCTTGTTCATGAATATCTATTTATATATTCTTATGTTGTTATTTTACTTTGCTCATATTATTGTTGTTATTATATCTATCTAAATATAATTATGTATCTATATATATATATATATATTCTTTAGAGCACATAATCTCACTTGTGATTTATTTACTTTCATCCAAAGCAATTTTTTTATTTATTTTCTTTGCAATTTATTTATTTCATGTTGTTTTAAGACTAGTCTCTAGTCTTAAACTTGTCATCATCAAGTCAAAACAATTTCCTTTCTTTTCTTTTTGGGACTAGTCTATTTCTTAGTCCCAGGAGCCTTGAAAAGGCTAAGACTCCCAATTCTTGACTTTATTTATTATTCATTATATTACATTCTAATTTTGCTTGCTATTATTCTCATGATCATGCACATAAAGATTGTTGTCTAAACTTTAGAGCATCAAATATACTTTTTGCAAAAAGGAGATTTTATCACCTACGAATGGTTCTATATGAAATTTAGCGTTTATGATTTAATAAAAGTAAATCTATTCTTTTCAAAACTTTAGGGAGAACTCACTATAGTTTTGAAGCTACCTTTGTTTGAAATGCTTTTTCTTAAATCATCTCTATATTAAATTGTTTTCCAAAAGAAGATGACTTTTGATATTAAAATTTTTTCCATAAAAACATAATATAAAAGAAACCCCATAAAAAGGGAAATGAGAGTTTTCAAACCAAGATTTTCCAAGTGATAGTGAAAGAAAAATTGTATAGAAACTAATAGGAAAAGTGACCCTAGTTCTAAAAGAAAAAAATAGAGAAAATTCATTTTTTTTTTTGGAAAAGTCACCAGTGAAATTAGTAAGATAAACTTTTGAAAACAAAGGAAACAAAAAGATCATTTTTAGAAAGTTTAGAAAAAGGATTTCTTATAAACTATAATTTTATAAACCTTCAACTAATATTGTTTTTGCTAGAAAGTTTTGTTGGACAAAAAATATTTGAACTATGTGTGAAACATGAGCTATGTAACTACAAAGAGGAATTTTTCAACTATATAGATAACTAAGTATTTATCAAATGATTTTTGAATGATTTGAAGTTTGAAACAAGTGTTGTGGGGATGGGAAATCACGCGGTAAATCTGATCACCACTGTTTGGGAGCCCAAATGACCTAGTTTGATGAAAATAGTTTTGGAAATGGATAGAGCTTTTCAAGTAGATAGAAATCGGTATATTATATACGCAATTCCGAGCTAAAATGACCAAGTTATAGCCATTTTAAGTTGGAATTGTCTTCTACACAAACTTTGACGTTCTTATGACATAGTTTTGACCAATTATAATAGAATTATCAAGAAATACTCATTATGGGTATTCTTTTTGATTAGGTGATCCCAAGGAGGAATATCCATATCTAGAGGATTACTTTGATTAGTGGATTGACCAATTGACTCATCCATAAGAAGAAAGTATCGTCATCATGGCAATGTAAGTTTATTTCGTTAAATTGTGTACTTGATTGTGCTTGTAGTATAGATGCATTAGAATTAAGGAAAGAAAAAATGCTATGTATATAAAGTTGTATGAAGAAACACTAAGAATATTGAGGCAGGAATTGATTGTAAAGAATTGCTTGTCTTAGTATAGAATTTGATATGTCTGAAATTCCATTATCACCTTAAAATTGATAATAATGATGCAATCATATCTTAAATAAATTGTTTCATGCATACCACGAAGTGAGTCACATTACATGGGGTTATTATCTTTGGGTGAAAAGGATAGTAACACGGTGCAAAGCAACACTTGGCGGCAATGATCGAAAGCGTTTGCTTGGCAACATAGAAATAAACCAATGCTTGGCGGTAATCCGAAAGCATGGCTCAACCCGAGTAGACTTATATGCTTGGAGGTAATGATCAAAAGCATAACTTAACTAAAACTACTCGTTTTGAGATTACTTATCACCAAACCCCGAATGGATTGCGTTAATCCATTCAACATATAGTTCCCAGAAAACTATATGCCTTACTTGCTCACGTGTATGTTGCATTTCACTTAGATGCTTAAATAACTTGTTTCAATTTTGCTACTCAAGTATTTACTTATGGAAATAATTCTCACTAAGCCCATTAGCTTATACCCCTATAGATATCTTTTGTAGTTTTGCTATTTGTGGTTGAGGCCACGTGGACCTTGCAGCCAGGTATTTTCTCTTTTTGGTAAAGGAATTTTAGATGAAGTTTAGCATTAGTTTATATTTAGGCTTCATGAGAAAATTTCTTGTAATAGGCTATAGTTATTTTGGTGAGGGAATGCCCCTCAGATTTGTAAGACAATTATTATGAATGAATGAATATTATGATTTCCATTTCTTAATTTGTTTATTGTATCTTTTTAAGCTTCATATTTCAAAGTATGGTCCTCTAAATTTGTGAGAGCACACCTTACACTAAATATCAAAGCTTTTGGCAATGATTAAGGCTATCATGCTTAAGCTTTAATATTAAGTGTGACGGACTATTACGTTTAGAGTACCCTTTGGGGCATGACACAAACGCAAGAGAATGACATTCAATGCTAAGATCACCTAAGTCACACAGTAGTTTACTTTAGACAAAAGTAAAAAAAAAAAAAATCTCAATTTAAGCACAATTAACGAAAAGTACCATTTCATTACTTTTCTATAAGAAATAGGGGAAAATGATCTACAAGAGTATGAGTTACTCTATTCAAAATTTATCCAATTAAATTCAACGATTTAATTTCAATTTTTCAATTTCATTTCATCCTTACTTATCCTTCCTCGCACTAATATATACATTGTCCTTAATGTCTAAATGAGAATAAGTAGAGAAAACTTGAAAATGCAAGCACAAAACAAAGGAATGAAGAAATATTCCCTTGAAAAAAATAAATAAATCGCGGTTGTAGATCAAAATGAACCATATACCTTATATTCAAAACAAAAATAGACTCAATAAATAAAGGTAATAGGATGATAAAATGAACCGTTGGCTTATGGAGCAAACATAATCGCAAAGGCAATTGAAGATGCATATGAAACTTGAAGCATGAAAATGAAAGATTAAACCATGGGAATGAATTTGGATGATGCCAATTCTATGAAAATTTTGAACTTTGTTAAGAATCATTTGCGAGCACCATTAGAAATGCAATCAAAACTATGCTTCTGCAAAACAGATGGAAAATCTAATCATAAGTGCGAGTTACATCGTGATCAACACTGTGAGTAAAAACAACATTGAAAGTATACACTGTCACGTCCCGAAGGGTACCCTAAACGTGGCAGTCCGCCGTACACAATATTAAAGCCTAAGAATGACCACCTCAGTCACGCGAAGGCTTCCATACTATGTACAAGGCGTCTAACACATAAAGGAGACACATCGGAATGATATTTTATGTTGATACAATTGAGTAACAATGTAAAGGAAATACAATCCACTATACTCCAAATACAAAACCTATACTTCAAAATACAATTCATCAAACTTCAACTACATTCATCCCAAGACTTCACTACATAAAGCTATTACAAAGCAAATCGTAAAGCTTAGCCAAAAACTTCAAGCATTCTTATATCTTGCCGGAATCTCGAAATCATTCTCGGCTTCAACCATCTCGGTCCCCACTTAGCATTCTTGGAATAACCTGCTCATTTAAAACTATTGGGGTATAAGCTACACTAGCTTAGTGAGATTCATTTCCGCAATAATATACTCAATTGTAAAATATACAAACAAGTTTATTTAAACAATCATATGAATGCACAAGCACGTGAACATACAAGCATATGACTTTCCGGTAGCCATATGTGAATGGATTTACGCCCTCCATTCGGGGTTTGGGGTGGTCCATAAACATGCGACCACAATTCCAATATTTTCTCTTGTGGTTTATAGTGTCTACTCCACTGCCCATTAACATAAGACCTCATAGGCCCTTGATGTTAACGAAGGTGGTCCTCCACCTGTTTATATGTATTGGTTTATAGTGTCTACTCCACTGCCCATTAACTTAAGTGACCCTGCAGATCCTTAATGTTAACGAAGACCCGCTGCCTCCCGATCATACTTTTGTTCCCACCAAAAGCATTCTCGTAATGCAATGTGACTCACTAAATGATATGCATGTACAGTTTATTTATAGAATCGTAGCAAGTTCATTATGTAATTTAAGAGCGATCATAGAGCATTTCAAACAATCCAAGTCTATACTAACTCATACAATATTATTTCAACAAGTCTCATCTCGATATACTTATCATTCATTCAACAGAAAAGTTCATTTCTCATCAACAATTTTATCTTTACCTAAGTCTAGTGCTACTACAATTACAAGCACACTCAATGAGCATAATTACTTAGGAAATGAACTCACTCGGCCATTGGATCACCGGTCTTCTAGTAATAATAATCCGGTGGCAAAGAGTCAACGTCTCGGGTTCACCTAATCACATAAGAAATACTCTAATGAGTATTCTACCATCTAAGGATACTAAAACTCTAAGAAAACTTAGTGGAAATCGAAATTCGCGTCATTTTCGAAGTCCCGATTTAAAATGGCCATAACTTGGTCATTTTAACTCGGAATCTCGCAAATTTTATATCGATTTCTATCTACTTCGGAAGAGCTTTCTAAATATGAAGTTTAAATCAAGTTTGAAAATATCTAAGCCTCGGAAATGAGGGATCAGATCTGTACAGCGGTTATATAGATTCCGAAAATGCGGTTTTCATGAATGCACTTGAGATTCCTAAGTGCAAAATGAAACTAAATGCCATGGTAATGATTTTCCCTATCATGAATGTTATGATATGAACTCTAATGAGCCTAAGTTCTTATAAATTTTTAGACTTAAAGAATTTAAATAAACTTTTTCCTAGAAAATCATTTCATGCTATTGTTTAACAAGTAAGTTTACTACACTTGGTCACACTTACTTATTATAAGGATTTTCTTTAGAAAACTCCACTTTGTTTAAAGAAATTTTGACCCTTTATTAACTATATATGCCTTTATTTCTTTAATAAAATCTTCATTTGTAAACTTTTAAGTGGGTCTTACACTAGGGTAGTTCCAAAAATCCGAATTTAGAAAACTTCATTTTCAAGTTGATTCTTTTAAGAAAAATGCATTTTATACTTAGAACTTTAAGTATTTTTTACCTATACCCTAAGGACTTCATTTATTTAAGAAAATACCATTTTTGAAGTTGGAAAACTAGTGTTTTCTAACCATCTATCCATTATTACGAATTTTTTCAAGACTTTTCAACTCAAAACTTCTATTAGACTTCATTCTTGTTTTAAATATTTTCTTTAGTAAAAACTCATTTAAACTCATGAAAAACATCATCAAACATTATCTATCACCTATAGGCTTCATTTTTCTTGTAAAACACATGTTTAGAAGTTGATAAAAGGGTTTTTAAACTAGGTTTCTCAAGTCATCCGAATTTACACAATTCATTTCTTGAAAAGTGTTTTCCTTTTTGACTTTATTAACTCATCTACCTATAGATCTATATACTAGGAAGTTATTTACTAAGGAAAAACATTAAAGACCATTAATGCACATAAACTCAAAATAAAGATGAGATCTTAAATGCCTACATGAATATGAGTAGTAAAATGATAGATCTACTATATCAAGTGCTTAAATAGGTTTTGAAAACATAAAAACTACATTTTTATAAAAGATCTTTTGTTCAAAACACTTTTTGATGAAAAATCATAAGCTTATGCTTGAAAGCTCCTTTAAATGTTAGATCTACTTTGTGATGGTTGGTATTCTTGTTTTGATATTTCCTTGTCCCTAGCAAGAGCTCATGGGGACTTTAGTTGGAAATATCCAAGAATAACCTAGCCATTACAAAGATCTATGAGTGGAAGGAGTAAAAGCTCATTACTTAAGTAAAATAGGAGATAAAGAAGGAAAAGAAAGTTGTGTGTGTGTGTGTGTATGTGGCTAAAGCTCACGGCAAGGAGGGTGTGGGGGAGAGAAGAAAGTGTTTTACCTTTTAGGAAGTTTGAAAATGAAAGAATGAGGTGAAAGGTAGCTTATATATTAAATGGAATTAGGTTAAATGAGACTAAAATAATTTTAAAAAATTGCAAAATGGAGCTTGTTGGAGGGGTTTCACGCCGGCCAATGCATGAGGAAAAAGAGGGGAAATTTTTTATTTCTTACTTTGATTTGTCTTTGATTTGATTTGAGTGAAATTTGTTATAAATTGTATAAATAAGTAAGAGACAAAAAGTCTTTAGAAAAGAGATTGATTGAGTGATGGTAAGTGTTGCAAGTATAGGGTGTACAAATAGGTAGTCATAGGTTGTACTTGTGAATAGTAAAGAATAGTAGTCAAGACAACTTAATTACCGGTAGTAAGAAAAATACGAATAAGAAGGTTATAACTATATTTTTCGTAAGCCGGAAAATTATGAAATTTATATTTTTGAAATCCTTATTTTATTTCGATTCTAATGAGTATTCATAAGTAAATTTTTGAAATTCTAGTTCCGGGGCACACTTTTCTATAATGAGTCTCGGGATGACCCGGAATAGAAAATTTTTCGAAATCAAAACTTTCCATGGTTTAAAATATTCTTTAAAATAATATTCCATATTAAATTATTTTATAAAATTCCTTTTGATATGAAACCGAAAAAAAACCGGATATAGGGTTTCTAGGTCTTTCTCATAACGTTTTGAACTAAACCGGTTTAGGGTTTCATTTTCCGGTTTCTGAAGTTTACTTGATTACTAGGAAACACGGGGTATACATTATAAAAATAATAAAATTGTGTAAAAATAAAATGAATAATGCAAAAGACTAATCAATTACGGTAGAAATGAAATACGATAAAAAGGTTATAACTGTAACTTTTATAACCCGAAAAATTATATAACTGATATATTAGAAATCTTATTAAAATACGAGTCTAATGGTACTAATGATATATTTTTGATATCTCGAGCCCCGGACACGCTTTTCGAAGTCTGTATCCGAACGGGTTCGAAATAGATCAAAAATTTACCAATCTGATAGTTATAAACGAACTTATATTACTATGACTTATTCTATATATTTAAACTACATCTCGGCCTCTAGGTTAGGGGCGCTAGATTGCCGGATTTACACTATTGTATTCCGTTTAGGGTTTCCGGGTGATTTTCCGGTTTAGACCTTTGCCAATTTGGAAACTGATATTTATTTTTATATAACAATATTTAATTTGAGAAATTTATTAAATTTTATTTTGTAAGTATTAATAACTCTTAATGTTTTCGGAATTCTTTAATTGGGTTTCATTCTGAAAGTTAATCATTATTTACTTTTTAATAATTGTTTTTGGGCTTTTATATTACCTGATTTTACAAGTCGGAGCTAAATATGGAATTTTCGTACGTCGTGGGTTTTTGAATTTGAAAACCACAAGTTCTTATTTTATTGTTTAAAGATTTTCATTTTCTCAAGATTGAGAAGTTTCTGAATTCGTTCGTGATTTAGGACTTGTCAAATTCGGTTTTAATTTGGAGTGATTTTAGGGTTTATTTTCGAAGTTCATTTTGAAATTATTTATTGAAATTTTCCAAGGCTTACATACACAATTATAGCTACCAAAAAAAAAAATACTACGGTCACAAAACAGAAAGCAATTTGGTTAACTGGAGCAATTGCTACCACCAATGTTTTCTCAAACCAACTGAAGTGGGATAAGTAATTTTAGCTCCTCGTTTTTACACCTTGGAAATTCCCCTTGATAAAGCTTTAACTTTTACCCATTAACTTTTAAAATGCCTTTAATTAGATGTTCAACTTCCACGGTTTCATAAGGGAAAAATTTTCTGATAAGAAATAGCCTTAACCATCAAGATTTAAGTTTTCTAGGGAAATGTTTTATTCTGGAATTATATAAAAGAACATAATCCCCTTCTTTAAACTCATGAAAATCTTTAATTCTTGCATCATGCCAGAGTTTGGTTTTCTCCTTATAAATTTTTGTTTTCATATGTTTCTAAACGCAATCCATTTAACTAATTCAGTTGAACTTTGCTTCTTTTACCAGCAAATATGAGATCCAAGTTCACCAATTTGAGAGCCCAATATGCTTCATGTTCAATTTTATTGGTAAATGACAAGCCTTTTCACAGACCAATTTATAAGGAGTCATTCCAAGATGTGTATTAAAATTTTTTCTATAGGCCCATAAAGCATCATCAAAATTTTAGTCCAATCTTTTCTATTATATGCAATAATTTTTTCTAAGATTCGTTTGAGTTCTTTATCAGAGACTTCCACTTGTTCACTTGTTTGAGGGTGATATGCAATAAAAACTCTATGATGGTACACCATACCGTTTTGAAACTATCTCAAGTTATGTATTATAACAATGAGTATCTCTATCACTAATTAAAGTTTTGGGACATCTAAATCTTGATAATAACTTTTTAAGAAATTTTTAACAATACGAGAATCATTAGTAGGTAGTGCTTGTGCTTCAACCATTTAGAAACATAGTCCACTACTACTAAGTTATATTTTTTATCAAGAGTTTGGAAATGGTTCCATAAAATCTATACCCCAAACATCAAAAAGTTCACATTCTAAAATAATTTTTGGGGCATTTCATCTCTATTAGAAATATTTCCAACTCTTTGGCATCTGTCACAATTAGAGACAAAAGTTTGAGCATCCTTAAATATCAAAGGCCAATAAAATCCTGCTTCTAAAACTTTTTAAGCTATCCTATTTGAAATTTAGTAACTCTAGTAAGGCCATTATGACAATGAAATAGTATTTTTGTCTCTTCTTTGTGAGAAACACATGGTCTAAATATTTGGTTCGAACATATATGAAATTATAATTGATCTTCCTAAAAATAATTTTCAGATCAACAAAAAATTTCTTTCTTTGATTAAAATCCAATTCTAAAGGAAACTCTTTGTTAACCAAATAATTAGCAATATTCTTAAACCGATGTTCCTCGTCTTCCTCTTTAGTGAAAATAGAAAACAATCTCTCCTTTGGAAATTCATCTTTAATATCTTCCTTTTTTAATTGATCTAACAATGGATTGTCAAGTTTAGATAAATGATCTGAGCCAAATTCTCATAGCTTTTTTTCACGAATTTCTAAGTCAAATTCTTGGAGCAAAAAAACCCAACATATCAAATGAGGCTTAGCATCTTTTTTGATAAAATTTATTTTAAAGCTAAATGAATGAGTGTAAACAATGACTTTAGAAAGGATAAGATATGATCTAAATTTGTCATAGGAAAAAACAATAGCCAAAAGTTCCTTCTCTGTTGTGGTGTAATTGGCTTGTGCTAAAGTTAAAATTTTGCTAGCATAATGAATAGGCTGGAAATGGTGGTCCTTCCTCTATCCTAAAACAACTCCAGCAGCTAAATCACTCACATCGCACATAAGCTCAAAAGGTAAATTCCAATTAGGTACAACCATAATTGGAGCATTCGTGAGTTTGTCCTTCCACAAGTTGAAAGCATTCAAACAATTCTTATCAAAATCAAAAGGTGCATCTTTCTTGAAGAGCTTGGTCAAAAGAGGAGCTATTTTTGAAAATCCTAAATGAATCTTCTATGGAAACCAACATCTTCTAATTGCTTTTACTAATGTAGGAGGAGAACATTTTACAATAACATCGATCTTAGCTACATCTACTTTTACTCCTCTATTTATAAATTTTATGATTGAGAACTATTCCCTCTCTAACCATAAAGTGACATTTTTCCTAACTTAAAACCAAATTTGTTTCTTCACATCTCTAAAGAACTTTGTCCAAATTCTGAGGACAAATATCAAAAGAATTCCTAAAAACAGAAAAAATCATCCATAAATAGCTCCATAATATCTTCAATGAAGTCATCAAAAATAGCCATCATACACCTTTGAAATGCTGCTAGAGCATTACAAAAACCAAAAGGCATCCTTGTATAAGAAAATGTGCCATAATGACTTGTGAATGTGGTATTTTCTTAGTCTTTGAGAAAGATAGGAATTTGGGTATAACCAGACATTCCATCAAGAAATAATAGTAATCATGACCAGCCAATCTTTCTAGCACATGATCAATGAACGATAAAGGAAAATGATTCTTTCTTGTGGCATCATTAAGCTTTTGATAATCAATACAAAATCTCCAACCAGTGTCTGCTCTCATTAGGATAAGCTCATTCTTTTCGTTGGGTACTATAGTCATTCCTCCTTTCTTCGGTACAACTTGAAACAGGCTTACCGGTGAGCTGTCAGAAATTGGGTATATGAGTTCTGCATCCAAAAGTTTTACTACTTTTTTTACCTCTTCCTTCATATCGGGATTTAATCTTCATTGAGGTTGAACCATATCTTTTTAATTTTTCTCCATGAGGATTTTGTGAGTGTAAAAAGAAGGATTAATATCCTTGATATCTAAAATTTCCAAGCTATAGCTTGTTTATGCCTCTTCAAAACTTCTAAAGTTTTCCCTTCATCACCTTATCAAGCTCAGCAGATAAAACAACATGAAGCTTTGAATTTGCTTTAAGAAATGCATATTCTAAGAAATTAGAAGTTGTTTCAATTCTATGACTAGTGGATCTTCAATTGATGGTTTTAAGCAAGTTATCTCTTATCTATTCATTCTTTCTTTTTCAATCTCTTTCTTAAGTCCACCTTTAACTTCAAGTTGAGCTTGAACCTCTTTAATTCCTCAAAAACCATTTTACTCAAATTACTACCTTCCAAACACAATCCTAAAGCATCTTTTTAACAATCTCTTGAACAAACTCAAGAATTTCATAATTAACAATACAAAGAAAAACATTCATTATCATTGTTCAATGATTTCTTAACACACTTAGAAGGTTAACAACTAATTGATCTTCTCCCCCATGTAGAGCTAATTTTCCATCCTTCACATCTATCACAGCCCCAATTGTAGCTAAGAATGGTCTCCCTAAAATCAATGGCACATCAACATTTTCCACCATGTCCAATATGACAAAATCAATTGAAAAATGAAACTCTTTACTTTCACACAGTAAATCTTCAATAATACCTCTTAGATATCTAGTCAATCTATCTGCCAATTGAAGGCTCATTTGAGTAAGCCTTGGATCCCTCAAATTTAACTTTTTGAACATATTATAGGGAATTAGATTAACACTAGCACCAAGATCAGCCAATGCTCTCTCAATAGACATGTTTTCAATTAAACAAGGAATAATAAAACTACCTGGATCTTCACCTTCGTTGGTAATTTATTAAGAACACGATTGAACACTCTTTACCTAGTTACCAATGAGATTTCCTCCAACTTCCTTCTTTCTTTGAAAGAAGCTCCTTTAGAAATGTTGCATATTTTGGCATTTACGATAAAGCATCCACTAGAGCTAAATCAATATGAAGTTGTTTGAATAGTTCCAAAAATTTTCAAATTTATCTTCATCTCTTCTTCTTTTGACTTCAGTTGGATAATGAAGCTGTGCTTTATATGACTTGACTTGAGATGCAACTTTCTTTCTTCCTGTTGTTGTTTTTCTTGCTTTTCTTCTAATTTTTTCATCATCATTAATTTTTTCCTGATTCTTTATCTCCTCAGCAGATGACTCTTTAATTACTTTCTCTTCTGGAATTTGAAGATCTTGACCACTCCTTAAAGTAATAGCTTGAACTTGTTTAAAAGAGATCTTAATAATTCTCACCATACAATTCATTTGAGCTTCCAAATTCCTTAAGGATTTCTCATGACTTTTCAACACTAGTTCAGTTTGATGGTAATGCATTTCTGTATTCTTGAAAAAAGAAATAAGCAGTTCTTCTAAACATGACTACTGAGCTTTGAATCCTTGAAAAGGGTTTCTCTGACAAAAACTAGGTGAAAATGAATAAGAACTCCAATTCGGGTGATGATTCTGTAGGACATAACATTGATATTGTAGAACTGAAAATTGTGAATTAATATAAGAATTTCCAAGAAATCTTACTAGTAATAACTATTGTGGATATCCTCTAAATGTGTCATTTCAAAACTTGAATCTTCAAAGTAATTATCACCAAACATGCTGCACCAAATTAAAGAAAATAAGGAACATTACTAATTGATAGTCTAAAAAAAATTGAATAGGTAGAATAATGCACTTAGCTTTCCAGTAGAGCGAAAAATTGTAATTCTCAAAGAATTGAATTTCAATCTACGGCAATAATGCCAAAAACTTGATTCCTATCACATGTGGTAAATAACTTGTAACTAAGTTTTAAAATTATAATCCTAAAATTTCATTTCTCTTCGGTCACTACCACTATTTAAAAGCAAGCGTACCTACCGAAGTAGTATAGAGCAATAGGTCGTATTCCTAGGGATTTTGAGCTTCTACTTTACTCACTCCAATCTATTATCTAGCTCAAGAAATTTAGCAAATCATAGGTCAAAATTCCACAACCAAATAAAACAATTATTTCTATAAAAGAAAATTTTAGATCAATTCCACAAAAGACTAAGATCAAATACAAGAGATTGTTTAGAAATTATTTCTCTAAATTATTCATATATGATCAAAGAGAAGAAATCATCAAAAGAATCATTGATGCATTGTTGAATTAGACTTATACTGTCAAATTCACTGAGATATCTAAGAGTCTCTCTCAAGATCAAAAATACCTAAAACTAAGTCTAACCGTCGGAATCTCTTGCTAAATATTAGCAACTTAGATTTGCATAAAGAGTAAGAATCCTTTGATTAACAACATATTTTATGCAATTAATCCATGATAGAAGAATTTCACTACTTCTACTTGCATATGCTATGAGGAATTCTTATTGATAGCTTAGATCTATTCAATTGAACAATCTCTAGATTCAATTCAAATGAAATAAAACATTAAATCAAGATCACAAAGGTTCAAGCTATCAATTACATGTATTCTACAATATTTAAATATCAGTACAAACTAGATCACATGTTTCAAATTTATATCCATAAGATCTAAGAAAAATTTAATTACTTCTCTTTCAAATATATCAAATCAAGTTCCAATCAGAGAAGTAATATAGGATAAGGATAGAGAACACCTGCTTAGCACAGAGTTCTTGTAAAAGATCTTCTAGAAAGCACTTGAATGATCAAAACGCAAAAATATGTTGGAAAGCCTAAGAGAGAGAAAAGAAGGGTTCTTTTCCTTCCTAAAAACAAACTAAAACAATTAGTATGTACAGAGAAAACAAAATATGACCTCTTTTATTTGAAACAAAATAACTATTTATATGTAGTATCTTGTTAAGTGTAAAATTTGAAAACTAGAACAAAGGACAACTGTGGTGTTCATCGTGAGTGAGAACTTCAAGTGCGATGTCTTCAATAAAGAACATTCATCAATAAATGTGGTTACCTTTATGAGAGTGGTTGAAATTGTGGATTTCATCACCTGTCTTTGCCTTTACTGGTCACGGTTATGGATCAAAATGTGGACATAGTCCCTTAACAATTTATCCGAGAGGTGCGATTGAATGACTTCTACTTCATTTTGTTGTTTTCCTTCTTTTCTTTATTAAAAATCTTCAATTCCTTCTTTTAATCCATAGAAACTAGAAAATAACAATTTTTAACAATTAAGCACTTATTTCAAGAGGATTTAATAAAATTCCCATCAAAATAGATATCATTTCTCTTGATTTCAATAGAGTGAATAAACTTATCAAACCCCTTGAATAAAAAAGTTGCTTCCTTTATAAGTGGAAAGTTAATCATTTTAAATTAGGGAATGAAAACTTCAAAGTAGGAATAAAATCATTACTTTAGGAAAGTAATTCTTCCTCATGAATGACAAAGTTTGGATCTTGAAACTTTCTTAATTTTACAATAAAAAATGTTGTTTCTCCTTAAATTAGGTACATTTCTCCTTTTAAAATGGAAATTCAACTTATGCTAAAAAGAAAACATAACATGAGTTGGACACAATTGTGTCATCCTTGTGTCACTCATGGCTAGATATTGTAAAATTTAGAGAACTAAATGAGACACAACTTGGGCATAGTCATGTCCCTTGTCGTGTCACCCTCGATAGTTTGCACTAAAAATTTTGAAGTTTTCTTTCAAACTTTGAAGCTACCTGTGATTAGGGATGTAAGCGGGCGGGTTTTTATACGATACCCGACCCGCCCAACCTGATAAATACCCTATAGGGTTTGGGATAGGTTTTGGGATCAATAATAAAACCTTATAGGGTTTTGGGATGGGTTTTGAGACAAGCATAAAACTCGTTGGGAAACCCGAACCCATTTAAATATATAAATATATATATTATGTTTAGCCTCAGTCTCTGAAATTAACCAGCTACACTCCATTAATTGTAAAGCTATTTTTTTCTTTTTTATTAGATCATTTAAAAAAAGGAAAAAAACCCTAGGACGGTAGATTAATACTCTATGGTCTCCACTTTTAGTCTTGGTCTTGGCTCACTCTCGTCAAATTTAAGCCTCTCACTTTCGTTACCGCACTGTTTCATTCGATGATTTTTTTCTCATGAAAATTATTGGGATTTTATAAAGAAGATTGCATGACTAATGATAAGAGTTTTTTTCTTAGCCTATAAAGTGGGAACAAATCAGAAATAGAAAAAGATGAAAAAAATTTATAATGACGTTTTTAAATATTTTATTATGTAATGATTCTAATTTTATATCAGGTTTCGGGTTGGGGTTCGGGTTTGGGTATCGTATAGGGTTTCTCTAGCGGGTTTTGAGTTCATGGACAAAAACCCTATAGGGTTTAGGATGGGTTTTGGGAATCCTATTGGGTATCGGTCTAGGTTTGGGTTTTAGAATACCCTCCCAAACCCATCCCAGTTGCATTCCTACTTGTGATAAGACTAAAGGACACAGTGTTTTTTTTTTTTTTTTTAGGTTACTAACTGAAGGACATGATTGATCAAACGCCTTTTTGTCTCAAAATATACTTTAGAAGCTTGAAACTAAAATAAGAGTTTTTCAAAGTGTTATTTTCATAATATTATGCATTAAAACACCCAATTAAAGCATATTTAGCACATATGATAAAAGATCAATTAGCATTATTATAATTATATATGAAATGACTCTCCACATCTATATAAATATAAAATTATTTCATTCTTCATCAAAAATCAACTATCAATATACTATAGCTAACTTGAAGTCATAAAAGACCATCATCATTGAGTTCACAAACCTAAAGCTTCATAGGGAAGTTATGTTATAGTGGTTTTCTTCCTCATCTTGTTGGTTGCCTTTTCTCATGTAAGCTTTAGCACTTCTTAACATATGACCTCCCAAATAATATATATTAATTTTAACAACTTACGTAATTTTTTTTTTTTTGAGATTATTAGACTTAAGCTAGATACTAAAGCAATGCCATGAAATAAAATTATCAATAACAATATGATTTCATGGTCTAGCCAATAAAATAAAATAACATGGTTTGTACTTTTGTGAATAGGGAAAAAAATTTTGGTGTTTTATTAAATTTTTTCATTTGTCTAGACTTACAATTTTTCATATGCGATTTTAGAGGAATGTTCTTCATTTCTTTTATCTCAATAAATATTTTCATGTGTATATATATTTAATGATCACTATCATCCTATATATGTATATATTTTTCCATATTTTGTATTCTATTGATTTTGTGTATGCTAACCAATATTGTATATCTTATCCGCTAGTTAGTCATTTTATTTCATAATGTTTGTCATTTTCATTAGTCAAGGGGGTAGGTAGAAAAATTAGTTGACTTATAAACCCAATTAACATTGGGTTTTGACTGCTAGACCGCATGAAAAGTTTGACAGATGAATGATTTTACCAAAAGTTTGACCTTCATTAATGGAAGATGCAGAGGCCTTTTCTTGTATCTTGAGTGTACATTCTTAGTTTAGATTTGATTGTTATTGGGGGTTTTACTCTAATGTACCTTCATAAAAGGGTAAATTACACTAGAAGGTCACAATGTTTGGGGATAAGTTCATTTGAGGTTACAACATTTTAAGTAGTTAAAAAGAGGTTATAATGTTTAGATAAGTAGGTCAATTGAGGTCACTATGGACACATGTCAGCAAGAGAAAAATTTAATTAATACTTAATAGATTCAATATGTTGTGCCACGTGATAATGGTAACCTCATTTAACCTACTTCTCTAAATGTTGTGGCCTCAAATGAACTTGCTTCGAAACATTATAACCTTTCGGTGTAATTTACCTTTTCGTATGAATGTGAATAAAATCAATCAACAACCTGAATATGTTTGTGGCATGTCAAACATATTGTAAATTTTTAGGAATTGATTAGGAATATAATCAGATTAAAGATTATGGAAATAAAATGGACCATAGAGAAATGTGTTTTTGGTTTAATGGGTTTCACCTTTCATGTATTAAGGTTAATGTCGTAAGAGTTAATATTGTATTTGATATCTAAACTTTCCCTAAACGTAAAGTTAACTACCTAAACATAAAATTAGTCAAATTTACACTCAATTCAAGCTTTTTGTGTTCATTAATGCTATCTTAGTAAACAAAGTTAACTCTTTCATGGAAAAAAAAAGTAAGAAAACAAAGTTAACTTTGTTTGCTAAATCAGCACTACCAGTAAATGTAGAAGAGACATGTGTTAAGTAGCCAACAAAAAACAAGAAAACTAGACAAATTAAACAAGTGAACTAACACACAAATGACAAATTAGACAATCAAGTAAGCAAATCAACTCTTAATAATGTGTGTTAATCAACCTATTTAATTGTCTATTTTTTTTCCTTTAAATAGTCACTTTCCTATTGAATGGGAGTGTTTCTTAGTAAAATAATTTAACTCTATTAGGAGAGATATTAGGTATTAAATGGACTACTTTAAAATTCAAGTAATTAATTATACAATTGAGAAAAAATTAAACACTTAACATGAAATTACCCCATGTCAAAAAAAAGTTATATGCATTTTCTTTTAATATTCTAATTTTTAAAGCATAATTGATTACCTGCAAATGTATTGAATTTGTATGCAGTAATAAAAATTGTACCATAGAGAACTTGCCACTAATTATTATATTATAATAATTCTACTCTAAGCTAAGTGAATCAATTTTGAATAGTTAGGATGATAAAAGAAACTATTTTTTTCTTTTTGGCCGATGATTATTAAAGAAACTAAATTAATAAATAAAATTATTATTAAACCTAATGCACTAGTAACACTAAAGGGACCCGAAATCACAATTGAAGTGTGAGACCATAAATATCTTATCTTTTTAAATATTGGGCATGCCATAAATTAATGGTGAAATTGATTGCTCAAAATTTGATCAAACTCAAAACTCATTGTAGATACCTCATTTTGATATTCTTTTTGTCAAAATAAATACTTAGCTTAGTATATAATAATTAAAATAATTGAATTTTGCAAATTATAAATGTTAAAGCTAGGAATGAAAATTAAAAAAATAAATAATAATAATAAATCAATTTAATAGAAATAAATATAATAGATGTAATATGGATAATTAATATAGTATAGTATAATTTCAAATTTTGTAAAAAAAAAAAAAAATTACTGTTCATCGTCTCCTACCTCCGGCCGCCCGATGGGGCATTTTCAAGTCCATTTTTGACCCGTTTTTTACAAAACAAATGCATATTTTGAAACTAGACACGGAGTACTTCATTTTGATATATAATTTGCATGTTTTCATAAACTATAACTATTTCAAATCCGGACTTGAAGTTGAAAAAAAATTCGTTTTTTACATTTATGAAAAAAGCTCAAATCTCCGTTTTTTTCGCTCAAAACGTGTTTGAACATTAACATTATAACGTTAATTGACAGCTAATGCAATTTACAACCGTTTTAATCCGATTTTTTTGGATAAAAAATAAAAAGGAGATATGAAACCCTAGATCTATAAATAGGAGGAAAAAACGAAAACAGGGAACACAAAAGCAAAGAAAAGAAAAAAAAAAAGCATTTGATATTCAGGAAGTTGAGAACTTCCATTCCGATAAATCAATTTTGTCAAAACCTACAAACCACCGTCGCGTCGGCCACCCTGCTGCGTTCCCCGCCGGAGCCGTTGTTGGTTGCCGTCGTCTACAGCCGTCGAAGCTCCATTGAAAATCCTTTGCCTGCATCGTTGTCGGCCAGCCGATTTTAATTTTCCTGTGCGCGGCCTTGAAGCTTCGATTTCAATTTCCCTGCGCGCGGCTTTGGAGCTTCAATTTCAACTTCCTCCTTCACGCGCGCATTGTTCCTCCTGCAGGTAAGTTCACATTCCTGTTCTGAATAATAATAATAATAATAATAATAATAGAAACTATATTATGATATTAATAAATAGGAAATTGAAGAATAAGAAAAATGAAAATAATTAGTATATGATTATATTTTCAAAATTTGTTATGAATATATTGTTTTTTTTTTAATTTCAAAATATGTAAAATTAGTATTAGTTTGAATCATGCTAATATGGTCATCATAATTAATTTTTTTCTTTTCTTGTCAATAAATGAAATTGTCTTGTTCTAAAAAATATTAAATTGAAATTTATGGTTTATTTTTTTTGCCATGATCGATCTTGCTATGATAGTGTATAATCCTTGCACCTTTTCTTGTGATATCGTTTTGTAATATTATGATTTTGTCAAACTTTGAATAATGAGATCTTGCAAATATTTGACAAAAAAATTGTATTGATAACTTGATGAAAATATTGATTTGGCTAAAGTTTGTTTATGCCATGATTTTGAAATTATTAAAAGAACCTGATTTGGTTATCAATATGCAATGTAATTAGAAACTTTGATATAATGTTAATATCATGTATGAAGTTTACCTACGTTATGAATTGAGTTCATCTTGTTAACATTGATATCTTTTATTAATTTTATATATAGTGATATATTGATTTAATTAATGTGCTTGACAATTGCCATGATATATAATTTTAATCCATTATTCAAAATCTTTTTATCACTTAGAAAAGTCAATTTTTATAAAATTGTTAAAACATAACTCGATAGTCCTTTTTGCATTAATATAGTAATGATTTTGTTTTCCTGTGATAAAATTGAATTATATATATATATATATATCATGTTAGGTATGTGTTCATAGAATTACATTAAGATCTTGTTATTGGTAATGTACCTATAATCATGCCCTAATCATGAGGAATATATAAAATTTTTTAGAGTTTTAGTTTTACAATATTTGAAATTGTGTGATCATGTATGATGATAGTCATTAATATTCCTTTTATGCCATGATATAGTGATGACCTTGATTTTAATAATATTGAATTTTATGATTTCACCATATATGAAACCACATTGAAATCTTGCCCTTCATAATGTAATTTCAATGATATATAAATCTTGATTATGCCATGATATTGCTTTGTTGAAATTAGCTTGTTAAATATTGATATTCCTTATAATATTTTTTATTCTTGATGATATGTATGATCAATTGATATGCATCATATGTGGTTATGATTTCTTGTTCAAAATTTTTGTCACCTAGAAAAATCCGATTTTCCATAAAATTACTAAAACCTAACTTGATAGATTAGGGTTCATGTTAAAAGATATGTATATATTTTTTATAAAATTAACAAACTTATGAACTTAAAGCGAAAAGATTTCAAAAAATTTTAAATTAACCAACAAACTAAATTTTTCTAAAAGAACTACGTGTGGTCTGATCCCGATTAACGGTACGAGGCACCTAAATGGCGACTTAAAATATGTTAAAAAATTATTTTTGTGAATTTATTTGATTTTTTTAGTTTAGAGTATATGAATATTGATAGAATTTGATAAGATTTGATTAATTTGAATATTTCGAGCTTTTAGATTATATATGATTATTGATGGAATTTGATTGGTATTTTTTGTGTTTATTAGACATATGTTTAGTTAATTAGATCCAGATAAATAGTTTAGATTTTGAAATTAGGGTTTAAAAGAAAGCAATTTAAATATGAAAATTTAAAGTGGTAACCGTTTAGGTTTTAATAAGTTAGCCCCCGAACTCAAGTTAATTTCTGGTTCTCATTTAAAAAAAAAAAGATTTTTTTCGCAGATCAGTAGCAAAGCCAAAATCAACCTACCCATTGGTTTTGGTTATTTTTTTTTTCTCAACTTTAGTCGAGTGGCGACTCCAAAATATTTTAAAAATTCAAAATTTCCTTTAATTCTTAGTCGAGGATTCGTATTGAATGGATCAGGGTTAGTACGAATCGGATTAAAGGATAATCGAAAAACCAGGCTCGATACTCATCTACCTCTTATGTTATGTTTGGTGCGCTGAAATGGAATCATGATTCTTGCTGCCATTCCATTTCTTACGTTGGCTGCGATTCCGGCTCCAAACAGGAATTCGATTTCACCTTCTTAAAAGCAGAATCGCAATTCCATTTCAGCTTCATTAATTATTTAAAGTGTAACCTTTATTCTATCACATTGTATTTATCACTAGAGATAATTTTGACAAATATACTTTCCAGCAATTTCATTTTATTCCATGTAACCATAATGGATTTGTAATTTCGGAACTCATTCAATTCTAATCTAATCTAATCTATTCCATTAGAAACAATTCTTGTGTACCAAATGTGTAGAGTAACTAAATTATAATTATAACATAAATCACTTCCGTTAAGGCAGTTTATAAATATTTTCAAGTAACTAGTAATATGTTGACATTGAAATTACTACTCTAGTAGGATTTATGAACTAAGCACATCCCTATGACCAAAATCCTTACTTTCAGCCATAGTAAGAGTGTGAGTTCATGGAGTTTATCTAAACTCACATATCTTTATGAAAAATCTCTTCAAAAACCCATTTCATTTTCATTTAAGACAACAACTAGCAAGTAGACAATAAACAATGATAATGAAATACCCATATAATTAAAATCAACATAAAAATAAGTACAAATAAGAAGTACTAATTTTAATATCTCAATATAAAATGCAAGTGTTAATCAAGTTACATAAACATTACAAGAGTAAAGATAGGAAACACCTATGCATAATGTCTTTAATGGAATCTTTAATATTACCCTCCCATTAATCAACATTGCTTTTTCTAATCAATTATCCCTCTAGATAACCTATGTAAAGCTGATGAAATTTTTTATGGTCCTTCGGTAATTATTGGAGATTTTAATGAAGTGGTTTCTAATAATGACAAATCAAGGGTAGGGGTTTAGCTTAGAGCAAGATGCTACCAAAATGTATGAATGATTGTGGAATGCTTGATATTGGATTCATTGGGAATCCTTACACTTGGTCAAATAGAAACATATAGATATTTAGCCTTGTCAAATCTTGTTTGGATTGGGCTTGGATCAACCAAGAATGGCTAGATCTTTTCCTAAAGACAAAAGTGATGCATTTAGACTCTATACACTCAAACCATAAATTGATTCTCTTGAATACTTGGCCCCTCAATAACTTAAGTAGACAAAGAACACGTCCTTTTCGATCCTAGAAATTGTGGTACAACTACCCCTCCTTTGTTGGTTCTATGAACAAAAACTAGCCTAAAAACACCTTTGATATGGTATCTCAATTGCCATTTTTATTATGGAACTAATGTCACGCCCCGAAGGTACCCTAAACGTGGCAGTCCACCGTACACAATATTAAAGCCTAAGAATGACCACCTCAGTCACGCGAAGGCTTCCATACTATGTACAAAGCGTCTAACACATGAGGAGACTCATCGGAGTAATGCATTTTATGTTGATACAACTTAGAACAATGTAAAGGAAATTCAATCACTATTCTTCAAAATACAACTCATTAACTTCAATTACAATTCATCAAAAGATTCTACTAAATAAACTATTACAAGGCAAATAATAAAACCTAGCTAATAACTTCAAACATTCTTATGTCTTACCGAATCCTAAAGTCATTCTCGACTTCAACCATCTCAGTCCCCACTTACATTCTTGAGATAACCTATTCATTTAAACAACATTGGGTATAAGCTACACTAGCTTAGTGAGTGAAAACTTCCAGATTACATTTATAACACGTCATACAATCAAGTGATTAGTCAGACAGTGATATGCATCAAACTCGTGAATTCAACAAACATATGACCTACCGGAAATCATATGTGGATGGACTTACGCCCTCCATCCCGAGTTAGCAGATTAACGATCCTGTGGTACGACCAAGACTGTTTCAGCTTACGACAACTATAAACTATAAAATCGTTTAAGGTACAACGATAAACCAACAAATCTAATGCTCCATCCCCATCGTGTATGAATGAGTTCCATTTCATCTTCAATTCCGAATAATCAATTATACCAATTCTTTTAAGTGATCAGTTAATAATCGCAGACAATCAATTCTAATTCATCTATACAAGCAATAGTTAATCACTCGCTTCGATATTCTTACATTCCATTTCTCATATCAACAGCAAGCATACATAGTTCCCATTCGTCCCCATCATGCATCTCCATTTTATCTTTACCAAATATCTATGCAACTATTATTACAATCACATACAATAAATGAAATCAGAAGTAATACTCACTCGGCCATTGGATCACCGTCTCTTAGTACAAGTAATCCGATGGTAGGAATCGTCGATATCGGAGTCACCTAAAAAGGAAGAAATACCCTAATAAGTATTTCATCACTTAACTAGTCCAAGCTATCTCATACAAACTATCAAATTCGTGATTCTCGTCCTAAGCGGGAATTCCAACTTAAAACGGCCATAACTTGGTCATTTTAAACTCGGAATC